>WNGS01007601.1:0-17413 GCA_020271785.1 Procambarus virginalis
TGAATTAATAACAATAAACTGACAATCGAAACCACGGAGATTTATTGCATATTTCGACGTTCAACCGCATTATAGCTGTTTTGCAGTACATCTTCTTCTGTAACATACACGTTAATTCTGGAACATTTTAGTTAAATTTCTAATAAAGACACATTGATTTGTGTGATCTGAACGCATAATGGACTATCTCGTGTGTTTCCCACGTTTTTAAGGATTGCCAGTTTATTGTTATTAATTCATTACATATGCGACAAATCTGATGCATACGTGTAATTAATTGCAAATTCACATTAAATACATTATTTTCAATCAACCATTCGTACCTCGTTACAATAGCGACTAAGATATTGATTAGGAGAGAAACCTGTTTTATTGCATATTTCGACGTTTCAGGCGCATTAGAGCTGATGCTGAGGAGGGCAACGGCAACTTGTCTGATTAGAGCTAAAACAGCTCTAATACGGCTGAAACGTCGAAATATGCAATAAAAACAAGGCTTCTCTCCTAATCAATGTCCTACTCGTTACTTTACCGAGATACAAATGGCTGATTGAAAATAATGTATTAATGTGCATTTGCAATTAAATACGAGTTTGCATCATATATATCGTATATGTAGTCAATTCGTTCTCTACATGCGAGAGTGGGGGCTTACTCCCGCGTTGACCCGTTGAACCTCTCCAGTCTCTGGCAATGTTCTGGCACAGAGAAAGCTCAACGGGTAAACGGCGTGAGTAGCCCCCGCTCTCGCATGTAGTGAACGAATCACTACATATATTCAATCAAACAAACGTACCTCGTTAAAATAGCGAGTAATATATTGATCATGAGAGAAACCCTGTTTTATTGCATATTTCGACGTTTCAGCCGCATTAGAGCTGATGCGGGGGAGGCAACGGCAACTTGTCTGATTAGAGCTAAAACCGCTCTAATCTGGCTGAAACGTCGAAATATGCAATAAAAACAAGGTTTCTCTACTAATCAATATCTTACTCGTTATTGTAACGAGGTACGAATGGTTGATTGAAAATAATGTATTTAATGTGAATTTGCACCTAATTACGCGTATACATCAGATATGTCGCATATGTAATGAATTAATAACAATAAACTGGCAATCCTTAAAAGCTTGGGATATACGACGAGATAGTCCATTATTCGTCCAAATCACACAAATCAATATGTTTTCATTAGAATTAACTAAAATGTTCCAGATTTTCCGTGTATGTTACAGAAAGAAGATGTACTGTAAAAACAGCTCTAACGCGGCTGAAGGGAAGGGAACTATCAGGGGGAAAGCACCAAGTCATTACGACTATATAGCACTGGGAAAAAGTCAGGATAAAGATTTGGGATGGGACGAGGGGAAGGAATGGTGCTCCAACCACTTGGACGGTCGGGGATTGAACGCCGACCTGCATGACGCGAGACCGTCGCTCTAACGTCCAGCCTAGCGGCTGAAACGTCGAAATATGGAATAAAGTCAGGGTTTCTCTCATTGGATACGGATTGTCAGTTTATTGTTATTAATTCATTACATATGCGACAAATCTGATGTATACGAGTAATTAATTGCCAATTCACATTAAATACATTATTTTCAATCAACCATTCTTACCTCGTTACAATAGCGACTAAGATATTGATTAGGAGAGAAACCCTGTTTTTATTGCATATTTCGACGCTTCAGTCGCATTAGAGCTGATGCGGAGGAGGCAACGGCAACTTGTCTGATTAGACCTAACAGCTCTAATGCGGCTGAAACGTCGAAATATGCAATAGAAACAAGGTTTCTCTCCAAATCAATATCTTACTCGCTAATTTAACGAGGTACGAATGGTTGATTCAAAATAATGTATTTAATGTGAATTTGCAAATAATTACGCGTATACAACAGATTTGTCGCATATGTAATGAATTAATAACAATAAACTGACAATCGATAACCAAGATTTTATTGCATATTTCGACGTTTCAGCCGCATTATAGCTGTTTTTGCAGTACATCTTCTTTCTGTAACATACACGTTAATTCTGGAACATTTTAGTTAATTCTAATAAAGACACATTGATTTGTGTGATCTGAACGAATAATGGACTATCTCGTCGTTTTTCCCACGTTTTTAAGGATTGCCAGTTTATTGTTATTAATTTATTACATATGCGACAAATCTGATGCATACGTGTAATTAATTGCAAATTCACATTAAATACATTATTTTCAATCAACCATTCGTACCTCGTTACAATAGCGACTAAGATATTGATTAGGAGAGAAACCCTGTTTTTATTGAATATTTCGACGTTTCAGGCGCATTAGAGCTGATGCTGAGGAGGCAACGGCAACTTGTCTGATTAGAGCTAAAACAGCTCTAATACGGCTGAAACGTCGAAATATGCAATAAAAACAAGGCTTCTCTCCTAATCAATGTCCTACTCGTTACTTTACCGAGATACAAATGGCTGATTGAAAATAATGTATTTAATGTGCATTTGCAATTAAATACGAGTTTGCATCATATATATCGTATATGTAGTCAATTCGTTCTCTACATGCGAGAGTGGGGGCTTACTCCCGCCGTTGACCCGTTCAACCTCCTCCAGTCTCTGGCAATGTTCTGGCACAGAGAAAGCTCCAACGGGTAAACGGCGTGAGTTAGCCCCCGCTCTCGCATGTAGTGAACGAAATCACTACATATATTCAATCAAACAAACGTACCTCGTTAAAATAGCGAGTAATATATTGATCATGAGAGAAACCCTGTTTTTATTGCATATTTCGACGTTTCAGCCGCATTAGAGCTGATGCGGAGTAGGCAACGGCAACTTGTCTGATTAGAGCTAAAACCGCTCTAATCTGGCTGAAACGTCGAAATATGCAATAAAAACAAGGTTTCTCTACTAATCAATATCTTACTCGGTATTGTAACGAGGTACGAATGGTTGATTGAAAATAATGTATTTAATGTGAATTTGCAACTAATTACGCGTATACATCAGATATGTCGCATATGTAATGAATTATTAACAATAAACTGGCAATCCTTAAAAGCGTTGGATATACGACGAGATAGTCCATTATTCGTCCAAATCACACAAATCAATATGTTTTCATTAGAATTAACTAAAATGTTCCAGATTTTCCGTGTATGTTACAGAAAGAAGATGTACTGTAAAAACAGCTCTAACGCGGCTGAAGGGAAGGGAACTATCAGGGGGAAAGCACCAAGTCATTACGACTATATAGCACTGGGAAAAGGTCAGGATAAAGATTTGGGATGGGACGAGGGGAAGGAATGGTGCTCCAACCACTTGGACGGTCGGTGATTGAACGCCGACCTGCATGACGCGAGACCGTCGCTCTAACGTCCAGCCTAGCGGCTGAAACGTCGAAATATGGAATAAAGTCAGGGTTTCTCTCATTGGATACGGATTGTCAGTTTATTGTTATTAATTCAATACATATGCGACAAATCTGATGTATACGAGTAATTAATTGCCAATTCACATTAAATACATTATTTTCAATCAACCATTCGTACCTCGTTAGAATAGCGAATAAGATATTGATTAGGAGAGAAACCCTGTTTTTATTGCATATTTCGACGCTTCAGTCGCATTAGAGCTGATGCGGAGGAGGCAACGGCAACTTGTCTGATTAGACCTAACAGCTCTAATGCGGCTGAAAAGTCGAAATATGCAATAGAAACAAGGTTTCTCTCCAAATCAATACGTGCAGAGAGCCGGAATTTGGCTCCAAAATATTGCAGAAGCGACGAATTTGGGAGGTTTTGGAAATTTTGAAAACTGCAGAGGGGAGGTTTGGGAAAAATGTGATCCATCGCCGCATTCAGTAATTGGCATATTTTCGGTATAAAATGTCGTAATTTCAAACTGCGAATACGTGCAGAGAGGCAGAATTTGGCTCCAAAATATGTCTCAGGGGTCGAATTTTGGACGTTTCGGATATTTTGAAAACTGCGATGGGGGGTTGGGCAAAATGTGACCCATCGCTGCTCTCAGTATATGGCATACTTTCGGTATAAAAATTCGTAATTTCAAACTGCGAATACGTGCCGAGAGCCAGGATTTGGCTCCAAAATATGGCTCAAGCTTCGAATTTGGAATGTTTGGGATATTTTAAAAACTGCAGGGAGGGTATTCGCAGTTTTAAATTAAGACTTTTTATTCCGAAAATATGCCAATTACTGAAAGCGGCGATGGATCACATTTTGCCCAAACCCTTCCTGCAGGTTTCAAAATATCTCAAACATCCCAAATGCGACGCTTGAGCCATATTTTGGAGGCAAATTCTTTCCCTCTGATCGTATTCGCAGTTTGAAATTACGACTTTTTATACCGGAAATTATGCCTATTACTGAGAGCGGCGATGGGTCACATTTTGCCCAAACCCCCCCTTCCCTGCAGTTTTAAAATATATCACAAACATCCCAAATTCGACCCTTGACCCATATTTTGGAGCTAAATTCTGGCTCTCTGCACGTATTCACAGTTTGAAATTACGAATTTTTATACCGAAAATATGCCAATTACTTAAAGCAGCGATGGATCACATTTTTCCCAAACCCTCCCTACAGTTTTCAAAATACCCCAAAAATCCCAAATTCGACGCTTCAGCCATATTTTGGAGACAAATTCTGGCTCTCAGCACGTATTCGTAGTTTGAAATTATGATATTTTATACCAAAATTATGCCAATTACTGAGAACGGCGATGGGTCACATTTTGCCCGAACCCCCCCTTGCAGTTTTCAAAATATCCGAAACATCCCAAATTCGACCCTTGAGCCATATTTTGGAGCCAAATTCAGGCTCTCAGCATGTATTCGCAGTTTGAAATTACGACTTTTATACCGAAAATATGCCAATTACTGAAAGCAGCGAGGGATCGCATTTTGCCCAAACCCTCCCTGCAGTTTTCAAAATATCACAAACATCCCAAATTCGACGCTTGAACCATATTTTGGAGCCAAAATCTGGCTCTCTGCATGTATTCGCAGTTTGAAATTACGAATTTTATGACGAAAATATGACAATTACTGAAAGCAGCGAGGGATCGCATTTTGCCCAAACCCTCCCTGTAGTTTTCAAAATATTCCAAACAACCTAAGTTCGACGCTTGATCCATATTTTGGAGCCAAATTCTGGCTCTCGGCACGTATTCGCAGTTTGAAATTACGAATTTTTATACCGAAAATATGCCAATTACATAGAGCGGCGATGGGTCACATTTTGCCCAAACCCTCCCTGCAGTTTTCAAAATATCACAAACGTCCCAAATTCAACCCTTGAGCCATATTTTGGAGCCAAATTCTGGCTCTCTGCACGTATTCGCAGTTTGAAATTACGACATTTAATAACGAAAATATGCCAATTACTAATAGCGGCGATGAATCACATTTTTCCCAAACCCTCCCTGCAGTTTTCAAAATATTCCAAACTTCCCAAATTCGTCGCTTCAGCAACATTTTGGAGCCAAATTCTGGCTCTCTGCGCGTATTCGCAGTTTGAAATAACGAATTTTATACCGAAAATATACCAATTACTGAGAGCGGCGATGGGTTACATTTTGCCCAAACCCTCCCTGAAGTTTTCAAAATATCCCAACCATCCCAAATTCGAAGCTTGAGCCATATTTTGGAGCCAAATTCTGGCTCTCTACAAGTATTCGCAGGTACGATTGGTTGATTGAATATATGTAGTGAATTCGTTCACTACATGCGAGAGCGGAGGCTTATTTCCGCTGTTTACCCGTTGGAGCTTTCTCTGTGCCAGAACATTGCCGGAGACTGGAGGAGGTCTAACGGGTAAACGGCGGGAGTAAGCCCCCTCTCTCGCATGTAGTGAACGAATTCACTACATATACGATATATATGATGCAAACTCGTATTTAATAGAAAATGCACATTAAATACATTATTTTCAATCAACCATTTGTATCTCGGTAAAGTAGCGAGTAGGACATTGATTAGGCGAGAAACCTTGTTTTTATTGCATATTTCGACGTTTCAGCCGCATTAGAGCTGTTTTAGCTCTAATCAGACATGTTGCCGTTGCCTCCTCCGCATCAGCTTTAATGCGGCTGAAAGGTCGAAATATGCAATAAAAACAGGGTTTCTTTCCTAATCAATATCTTAGTCGCTATTGTAACGAGGTACGAATGGTTGATTGAAAATAATGTATTTAATGTGAATTTGCAATTAATTACGCGTATACGTCAGATTTGTCGCATATGTAATGAAATAATAACAATAAACTGGCAATCCTTAAAAACATGGGAAATACGACGAGATAGTCCATTATTCGTTCAAATCACACAAATCAATGTGTTTTCATTAGAATTAACTAAAATATTCCAGATTTTCCGTGTATGTTACAGAAAGAAGATTATGTATGTTACAGAAAGCTGCAAAACCAGCTCTAATGCGGCTGAAACGTCGAAATATGCAATAAAATCAGGGTTTCTCTCCTTGGATACGGATTGACAGTTTATTGTTATTAATTCATTACATATGCGACAAATCTGATCGATACGCGTAATTAAGTGCAAATTCACATTAAATACATTATTTAAATCAACCTTTTGTACCTCGTTACAATAGCGAGTAAGATATTGATTAGGAGAGCAACCCTGTTTTTGTTGCATATTTCGACGTTACAGCCGCATTAGAGCTGATGCGGAGTCTTATTAGAGCTAAAACAGCTCTAATGCGGCTGAAACGTCGAAATATGCAATAAAAACAAGGTTTCTCTCCTAATCAATGTCCTACTCGCTACTTTACGAGATACAAATGGGTGATTGAAAATAATGTATTTAATGTGCATTTGCAATTAAATACGAGTTTGCATCATATATATCGTATATGTAGTGAATTCGTTCACTACATGCGAGAGTGGGGGGCTTACTCCCGCCGTTTACCCGATGGACCTCCTCCAGTCTCCGGCAATGTTCTGGCATAGAGAAAGATCCAACGGGTAAACGGCGGGTATAAGCCCCCGCTCTCGCATGTAGTGAAAGAATTCACTACATATATTCAATCAACCAATCGTACCTTGTTAAAATAGCGAGTAATATATTGATCATGAGAGAAACCCTGTTTTTATTGCATGTTTCGACGTTTCAGCCGCATTAGAGCTGATGCGGAGGAAGCAACGGCAACTTGTCTGATTAGAGCTAAAACCGCTCTAATCCGGCTGAAACGTCGAAATATGCAATAAAAACAGGGTTTCTCTCCTAATCAATATCTTACTCGCTAATTTAACGAGTTACGAATGGTTGATTGAAAATAATGTATTTTATGTGAATTTGCAATTAATTACGCGTATACATCAGATTTGTCGCATATGTAATGAATTAATAACAATAAACTGACAATCCGTATCCAAGGAGAGAAACCCTGATTTTATTGCATATTTCGACGTTTCAGCCACATTAGAGCTGTTTTTGCAGTACATCTTCTTTCTGTAACATACACGGAAAATCTGGAACATTTTAGTTAATTCTAATGAAAACACATTGATTTGTGTGATTTGAACGAATAATGGACTATCTCGTCGTTTTTCCGACGTTTTAAGGATTGCCAGTTTATTGTTATTAATTCATTACATATGCAACAAATCTGATGTATACGCGCAATTAATTGCAAATTCACAATAAATACATTATTTTCAATCAACCATTTGTATCTCTGTAAAGTAGCGAGTAGGACATTGATTAGGAGAGAAACCTTGTTTTTATTGCATATTTCGACGTTTCAGCCGCATTAGAGCTGTTTTAGCTCTAATCAGACAAGTTGCCGTTGCCTCCTCCGCATCAGCTCTAATGCGGCTGAAACGTCGAAATATGCAATAAAAACAGGGTTTCCCTCCTAATCAATATCTTAGTCGCTATTTTAACGAGGTACGAATGGTTGATTGAAAATAATGTATTTAATGTGAATTTGCAATTAATTACGCGTATGCCTCAGATTTGTCGCATATGTAATGAATTAATAACAATAAACAGGCAATCCTTAAAAACGTGGGAAAAACGACGAGATAGTACATTATTCGTTCAAATCACACAAATCAATGTGTTTTCATTAGAATTAACTAAAATGTTCCAGATTTAACGTGTATGTTTCAGAAAGAAGATGTACTGCAAAAACTGCTCTAATGCGGCTGAAACGTCGAAATATGCAATAAAATGAGGGTTTCTCTCCTTGGACACGGATTGTCAGATTTTTGTTAATAATTCTTTACATATGCGACATATCTGATGTATTCGCGTAATTAATTGCAAATTCACATTAAATACATTGCTTTCAATCAACCATTCGTACCTCGTTAAATTAGCGAGTAAGATATTGATTCGGAGAGAAACCTTGTTTTTATTGCATATTTCGACGTTTCAGCCGCATTAGAGTTGTGTTAGGTCTAATCAGGCAAATTGCCGTTGCCTCCTCCGCATCAGCTTTAATGCGGCTGAAACGTCGAAATATGCAATAAAAACAGGGTTTCTCTCCTAATCAATATCTTACTCGCTAATTTAACGACGTACGAATGGTTGATTGAAATAATGTATTTAATGTGAATTTGCAATCAATTACGCGAATACATCTGATTTGTCGCATGTGTGATGAATTAATAACAATAAACTGACAATCCGTATCCAAGGAGAGAAACCCTGATTTTATTGCATATTTCGACGTCTCAGCCGCTAGGCTGGACGGTAGAGCGACGGTCTCGCGTCATGTAGGTCGGCGTTCAATCCCCGACCGTCCAAGTGGTTGGAGCACCATTCCTTCCCCTCTTCCCATCCCAAATCCTTATCCTGACCCCTTCCCAGTGCTATATAGTCGTAATGTCTTGGTGCTTTCTGTTATGATCTCAGCCTGCAGGAGAAACGAGTCTCACCCTTTGAGAGTTATTCAGCAAGCCTGACCTGACTGGAAGGTCCAGGAATTATAGAGGCGATAACACAGATGTAAAATAGTTTGTTGAATTTATATAAAAGTTTGAGATTATGGGCAATTAGCAAGAAAACAGATAAATGACTTGTTGGGAGATGTGGACAAGTTACTGGAGGCGTGAGGCTCGCTTGTGGAGGGCGATGACCTCACTTGAGGCCAGACATCGCAGGGGAGGAGCCGCGCTTTGACGAGCTCCCGCCAGGAGGGAACCCCTAGTGATATTATCTCCAAGAGAAGAGAAGGTGCAGACGTTCCAGCTGTTGAATCGAGCTGAAGACGTTGCGGTCTCAAGTCCTGGACGGCGAGGAGAGAGTATTAAGCCGCCCAGTGACAGTTTTGTGGGCTGTGACAAGCGCCCTGGTCAGACGTTGTCAGAGGGAGAAGCGCCCTCGACCACATAATCTGTGGTAAGCCCGATTTAAGCCAGTTCATAGTGTTTGCTTGTAGTTGGTCGTGTGCCCGGCGACAGTAGCAATGTTTATTTTCAAGTTAGAAATGTTTTGGTATGGCAGAGAGCCTAAAATAAGAGAGTGAAGTGGGAGGAGCGCGAAGCGACATCCGTCTTCTCTGAGCGCTGGCGGGCAACTGAAGGAGCCCGGCTCCTGAGGGAGGAGGCCCCTCCCAGCGTGAGTGAGGCTCGCCCAGCCGAGGTGGCGCATGGACTCGCCCACGGGGGAGTCCACTCTCACTATTTGTAGAGGACAGATAGAGATTGGAGACAAAGATGTTGTGTGATTAATTTTGTTTGTGTGTTAAAAAGGGAAACAATTTATTGGAGTGCAAATGGGTTGCAGGTTTGTCCTTTGGGGAAGAAGTTGCTGAGGACTTAGAAGCCAGCACAGAAGGAGTAGTTGGTGAGACTCCAAGGCAGTGGAGGAGAGGACCTCGATCTGTGAGGAGAAGCAGTGAGGAGGAGTGTCACGTGCTTCGGCAGAGGTGGTGAAGTGCCACAGTTATTCGAGGAAACTTATGGTGCAGCAGCCAGGAGAGCTGTGGATGATCCTAATAGGAGTAGGGAAGCACCATAGTTGTTCAAGGAATCTTCATGGTAGCAGCCTGGAGGAGCTGCAGAGGATCCTGGTGTTTAAGCCCTGAGGAACCTGAAGTTGTCAGGGTAGTGAAATAGTTCTAAATGATCACTTGTATGGAGGTGAGAGTGTTTGTCATTAGCGTGAACGACGCAGTGAGAGGTGAGTGATCGTTTGCCATTTATGTGCCAAGAAGTGTATATTGAAGTTTAGAGTTACAGACGTAGGCAGGAGTACCTACAGATATATATGTATTCTAAGACTGATAGAATGGTCGATTGATTCGTTGTGTGGCACGGATCATTTATACTGATATATATATATGTATGTTATTGCTTTCAAATGCTGATTTGCCTTATATGTGTTTATAGGTATATATATATGTATACATTCTCTTGATGGTAGTGTAACATTATATTGTAAGACTTAATCTACTTGAGGAGGTTGATAATATTAGGTAATACCAAGAGATAGGATACCACTTAGCAAGCTGAGGATAGAGTTCTGATGGTGTTGGAGTGCAACCTGATTATAATAGTACAGAGTATAGGATTCATCATTATTATTATATGTATGCGTGTATTGTATATGTACTTCGTCCAGTAAATGTATCCAAATTTGCTGGTGTTTGCACTTGTCCCAGTGAGGCTTCCCAGGAAATAGTAAAGAAGGAGAGAGAGAGCAAGAAACAGGAACCACTGCTGTGGACAGGGTAAGACAGAAGTCTAGGAAGACAAAGGGGATTGAGGAGGTCATATTCCATAAGGAGAGAGTGGGGAGTCACAGCGGCTCGAGTGGGTGTGTGCACGTGACAACAAGGCTGCGTGTTGGAGCCGCATCCCCTAAACGTGTGACGTTGAGCCCCTCTCCAAGAGCCAGAAGTGCCTAGTGTGATCTCCTAGTGAAATATGAGCATTTGTCGAGTTGTGGGTTGGGTGGTCCGTCAGCGGTAACACCACCAAATCCACCACCGCAACAAAATTGGGGGCCTGTGTCCGGGAGAGTGAACTGACACACCCACACCCTGTCCAAGAGTGGATTTGTACACCCTTGCTGAAATAGATAAACTGTGTGACCGCAGGTGTATATTCTCTCTCTTGGGAAGACTCACAGGACAAGATGGATAAGGTGCAAGCATTTGTGGAATCAGGCAAGCCTGAGGACTTGGAAGGTTGCACGAGGGATCAATTAAAACAGATAGCAGAAAAGTGTGGCATCAGGTTAAAAGCATCTAAAGTGGCTGGGATGAAGGATGAGATCCTTAGGCAGTTAAGAGCCAAAAGTGAAGCGGCAGAGCAAGGAGCCCAGAAAGGAGCTGAAAGTGGAAAGGAGGATGATGGGCAGGATGAAGTGAGATCCCAGGGATCGAGTAGGAGCAGCAAGAGTAGCCGCAGTAGCAGGAGTAGCCGGAATAGGAGCTTGGAGAGATTCCAGTTAGAGCTCCAGATGCAGCAACAACGAGAGGACAAGGAGAGACAGTTCCAGCTGGAAAAGATGAAATTAGAACTCCAGATGAAAAATGAGGCAGAGAAAACCAGGCTGGAAGTAGAAAAAGAGAAAACCAGGCTGGAAGCAGAAAAAGAGAAAACCAGAATAAGGGAACTGGAGTTGGAACTAGAGGTGGAAAAAGAAAAGGAGAGAACAAAACAAATGGAAATAGAAGCGAATAGAACCTTGGCTGAGCAAAGGATCGAACATGGGTTGCCAGAGAGCACCACCCAGGTATCACGCTCACCAGATGTTAGGGTTAGGGAGAAGGACATTCCCTTGTTTGTTCCAGAAGAGGCAGAGAGCTTTTTCGAGCACTTTGAGAAGGTGGCCAGCATCAAGGAATGGCCACAGGAGGAATGGGCCCAGCTGGTCCAGTTAAGATTGACCGGTGCAGCCAGGGAGGCTTACACCCAATTGTCTCTAGAAGAGTGCCAGGATTATGCCACAGTAAAGAGCAGCATATTGCGCTCGTTCCAGTTAACCCCAGAAGCTTATAGGAAGCGTTTCAGAGAGATGATCAAAGTTGGAGCATGTACGTTTGCTGAGACAGCAAGGGATCTGGAGAGACGATTCCAGAAGTGGATTGAAGCTGCTGGAGTTGGATCTTACGCTGACCTGAAGCAATTGATGGTCATGGAGAAGTTCTTGGAGATGATGCATCCCGAAACAAAGTTCAAGATCCAAGAAGCAGGGATAAAGGAGGTGAGAGATGCCGCAGATAGGGCGGACATGATTACGGAAGCATATAAGAGCTTGAGGGAGAACAGAGTGAAGAATGAGGTGAGACGCAGCAATGGCAGATCCAGTGGAGTCTGGGGAGGAAGAAATTACGAAAGACCCAGAAGAGTCTGGGGTGAGAAGAATTTTGATAAATGGGCGGATAAACGTAAGTACCCTAAAACTCAGAAGAGTAGGTCGCGCACTTCGTCTGAAAGTGAAGATGAAGGAGCTAAACGAGAAACAAATCATTATCCAGGAAATCAAGAGTCCAGTAAAGCCCCACAGAGTGCAAGTAGTGTACCTGGCCCGAGGAACTCTCATGCGAGTGGACAAAGTCAGAACCACTCTGGTACATATAGAAGAGACTTTTCCCAGGTGAGGTGTTACAACTGTAACGGATTGGGTCACGTGATGCGAGATTGTCGGCAGGGCAAGAGAATTGTGACCCTGGCCATGTGTGACCCCCGAAGTAAATATACTAATGTGTTCCAAGACAAACCACAGATGGTGAACTTAGTGAACGAGAGGTATAGGCCGTTCATAAGTAAAGGTTGGATCAGTATAGGAGGCCAACCTGAGGTAGAAGTTGGTATCTTAAGAGATACCGGAGCTAATCAGAGCGTGATTGCGAGAAGCCTGATTGGGAATGATCGACGGTTAGCTGGCAGGAGAAAGATGAAAGTATATGGGTTATTGTCTGAGAGTGACATGCCCGTTTGTACTGTCCAGCTAAGGTCGGAATATGTGTCGGCGGAGGTGATGTTGGGAGTGTGCCCCAACATACCTGTTCCAGGAGTCCAAATGATCCTGGGGAATGACTTGGGCGGGACAAAGGTGTTGCCAAGAGTCATAGCGGAGACTGTGCCAGAGGAGTGCCCAGAAGGCCACGGCACGGGTGGGACACCTGAGAGTGTGAACCTGACTGACATCCGAGGAGATGAGTCAGGAGACCGCCAAGCCATTGAGTACCCTGTCTCGGTAGTGATGAAGACAGAGGTGGCCGATGAGGAAGACGCTGGAGAAGATGAGACAGTGTCTATTCAGCCAATAGAAGATATCGACGTAGATATAGCGTGGCTGTTTGATGAAGGTCCAGCTCAGGAAGATGAAGTCTCGGTGAGGCCAAAAGTGAAGATGGCCCAGCCAAAGAAGAATCATGTGAAGAGAGCGAACCAGAGTAGACCCCAGCCTACTGAAACTAAGGGTCGGAAGGTGAGTGCAACTGTGCTGAACAGAAATGAGGAAGGATGTGGACATACTGAGGACGGGAGTAGAGCGTCAAGTAGTCCACGAGCTCAGAGGCATTTGGATAGTAGAGGTAAGTTGGTTGAGATGTCAGGAGTTGACATGTTTCACAGAAAACGTGGAGGAGAGATAGTGAAGAAGAGTAATAGCCGAGAAAATGGAAGGAGAAGAGACAGTATGTGTGGAGAGATGCTTACGAGCACTCTAGGAGAGGTAAAGCAACATGTACGATCGAGTGCTGTTGGATGTAGTAAAGGGCTCGGAGAAACTTTCAGGGAACGAAGAAGAGTTGAAGGAGAAGAAATGGAGTTGTATAGAGGCGAGAAGTGTGGGAAGAGGATGATGACACAAGCATGGAGGAGTAGAAGAAAGCCGAGGACTCGATGGAAGTCAAACAGGATGAGGTCTCGGATAAATGAGGAGACGAAAGGGAGGATCGTCGGTGAAGACGAGGGAGTGAAGTATGATGGCAGGAGACGAAAGTATAATGGCAGTATATGGAAGTGTGAAGACGACAGAGGAGGTACTGACAGTAGATGTCTGACTCTGGACGTGAAGAGAAGAAGACAAGGAAACGGAGGGTGGAAACAATAAGTAGAGTTGACCGATGGAGTGCAGGCGTCCAAGGAGGACAGCCTAGCCAAGAGGTGTCAGGGAAGTCAAATCGTTTGTGAGAAGATCATGTTTCGGGCGAGTTGTGAGCCAGATGTTGCAAGGTGCAATGAAGTAGTTGTATACTCCTAAGAGAGTACGTAAGCAGATCAACCGGTCGAACCAATCGGTTGGAGAACGAGACAGTGTGGTGGCGGATGTATTATCCCGAGCTTTGCCACTGGAATAACTCTCAAAAATAAGGGGAGGGGAGTGTTATGATCTCAGCCTGCAGGAGAAACGAGTCTCACCCTTTGAGAGTTATTCAGCAAGCCTGACCTAACTGGAAGGTCCAGGAATTATAGAGGCGATAACACAGATGTAAAATAGTTTGTTGAATTTATATAAAAGTTTGAGATTATGGGCAATTAGCAAGAAAACAGATAAATGACTTGTTGGGAGATGTGGACAAGTTACTGGAGGCGTGAGGCTCGCTTGTGGAGGGCGATGACCTCACTTGAGGCCAGACATCGCAGGGGAGGAGCCGCGCTTTGACGAGCTCCCGCCAGGAGGGAACCCCTAGTGATATTATCTCCAAGAGAAGAGAAGGTGCAGACGTTCCAGCTGTTGAATCGAGCTGAAGACGTTGCGGTCTCAAGTCCTGGACGGCGAGGAGAGAGTATTAAGCCGCCCAGTGACAGTTTTGTGGGCTGTGACAAGCGCCCTGGTCAGACGTTGTCAGAGGGAGAAGCGCCCTCGACCACATAATCTGTGGTAAGCCCGATTTAAGCCAGTTCATAGTGTTTGCTTACATATGCAACAAATCTGATGTATACGAGTAATTAATTGTCAATTCACATTAAATACATTATTTTCAATCAATCAACATTGCAAATGCACATTAAATACATTATTTTCAATCAACCATTTGTATCTCGGTAAAGTAGCGAGTAGGACATTGATTAGGCGAGAAACCCTGTTTTTATTGCATATTTCGACGTTTCAGCCGCATTAGAGCTGTTTTAGCTCTAATCAGACTCCGCATCAGCTCTAATGCGGCTGAAACGTCGAAATATGCAATAAAAACAGGGTTTCTCTCCTAATCAATATCTTACTCGCTATTGTAACGAGGTACGAATGGTTGATTTAAAAAATGTATTTAATGTGAATTTGCAATTAATTACGCGTATACATCAGATTTGTCGCATATGTAATGAATTAATAACAATAAACTGACAATCCGTACCCAATGAGAGGAAACCCTGATTTTATTGCATATTTCGACGTTTCAGCCGCATTAGAGCTGTTTTTGCAGCTTTCTGTAACATACATAATCTTCTTTCTGTAACATACACGGAAAATCTGGAACATTTTAGTTAATTCTAATGAAAACACATTGATTTGTGTGATTTGAACGAATAATGGACTATCTCGTCGTATTTCCCACGTTTTTAAGCATTGCCAGTTTATTGTTATTAATTCATTACATATGCGACAAATCTATCTCGTCGTTTTTCCCACGTTTTTGAGGATTGTCAGTTTATTGTTATTAAGTCATTACATATGGGACAAATCTGATGTATACGCGCAATTAATTGCAAATTCCTATTAAATGCATTATTTTCAGTCAACCATTCGTACCTCGTTACAATTGCGACTAAGATATTGATTAGGAGAGAAACCCTGTTTTTAATGCATATTTCGACGTTTCAGCCTCATTAGAGCTGATGCGGAGGAGGCAACATTAAATACAGATGTACTGCAAAATACGTTCTCTGCACGTATATATATATATATACTTCTTAGACTTCTTGGCTCCAAAATATGGCTCAAGCGACGAATTTGGGATGTTTGGGATATTTTGAAAACTGCAGGGAGGGTTTGGACAAAATGTGACCCATCGCCGCTCTCAGTAATTGGCATATTTTCGGTATAAAAATTCGTAATTTCTAACTGCGAATACGTGCCGAGAGCCAGAATTTGGCCCCAAAATATGGATCAAGCGTCGAACTTGGGTTGTTTGGAATATTTTGAAAACTACAGGGAGGGTTTGGGCAAAATGCGATCCCTCGCTGCTTTCAGTAATTGGAATATTTTCGGTATAAAAGTCGTAATTTCAAACTGCGAATACATGCAGAGAGCCAGAACTTGGCTCCAAAATATGGCTCAAGGGTCGAATTTGGGATGTTTGGGATATTTTGAAAACTGCAGTGGGAGTTTGGGCAAAATGAGACCCATCCCCGCTCTCAGTAATTAGCATATTTTGGGTATAAAAAGTCGTAAGTTCAAACTGCGAATACGTGCTGAGAGCCAGAATTTGGCTCCAAAATATGGCTCAAGCGTCGCATTTGGGATGTTTGGGATATTTTGAAAACTGCAGGAAGGGTTTGTGCTAAATGTGATCCATCGCCGCTTTCAGTAATTGGCATATTTTCGGTATAAAAATCATAATTTAAAACTGCGAATACGTACAGAGAGCCAGAATTTGGCTCACAAATATGACTCAAGTGTCAAATTTGGGATGTTTTGGTTATTTTGAAAACTTCAGGGGGTTTGGGCAAAATGTGACCCATCGCTGCTTTCAGTAATTGGCATATTTTCGGTATAAAAATCGTAATTTCAAACTGCGAATACGTGCAGAGCCAGAATTTGGCTCAAAATATGGCTCAAGTGTCAAATTTGGGATGTTTCGGATATTTTGAAAACTGCAGGGGTTTGGGCAAAATGTGACCCATCGCCGCTCTCAGTAATTGGCAATTTTCGGTAAAAAATTCGTAATTTCAAACTGCGAATACGTGCAGAGCCAGAATTTGGCTCCAAAATATGGCTCAAGCATCGAATTTGGGATGTTTGGGATATTTTGGAAACTGAGGGAGGGTTTGGGCAAATGTGATCCATCGCTGCTTTCAGTAATTGGGATATTTTCGGTATAAAATTCGTAATTTCAAACTGCGAATACGTGCAGAGAGTAAGAATTTGGCTCCAAAACATGGCTCAAGGGTCGAATTTGGGAAGTTTGTGATATATTTTAAAACTGCAGGGGGGTTTGGGCAAAATGTGACCCATCGTCGCTCTAAGTAATTGGCATATTTTCGGTATAAAAATTCGTAATTTCAAACTGCGATTAGTGCAAAGAGCCAGAATTTGGCTCCAAATATGGCTCAAGCTTCGAATTTTGGAAGTTTGGGATATTTTGAAAACTTCAGGGGGTTTGGGCAAAATGTGACCCATCGCAGCGCTCAGTAATTGGTCTATTTCAGGTTCATCGTTATTTCAAAATGCGAATACGTGCAGAGAGCCAGAATTTGGCTCCAAAATATGGCTCAAGGGTTGAATTTGGGATGTATCGGATATTTTTGAAAACTGCA
>WNGS01007602.1:7071-17639 GCA_020271785.1 Procambarus virginalis
AACCACTTCCCCGCCGGCACCTGGATGGTTATCTTGGGCATAGCATTTTATCAAATCACCTCATTTTTTGGGGCAACACGTGAGGAACACAAATGCAAACAAGCCTGAATGGCCCCCAGGACTAGATACAACTGAAAACTCACACCCCCAGAAGTGTTGCCCCAAAAAATGAGGTGATTTGATAAAATGCTATGCCCAAGATAACCATCCAGGTGCCGGCGGGGAAGTGGTTCATATAGTGCAGCCTGGAAGAAACACCGTCGCCATAGGACGCCCGTTTCTTTTATTTTGTTCCGGAAGGCAAGATCGGTGACCCATAGGGCCATCCACACAGCTAAACGTGAGGGCTGGAGATCTTCGTTTCCACCATACGTCTGATACTCCTCTGACTCTCATGTAGAAGAAAATCCGCAAGATAGTGGGTAAGTTTGTTCCAGATGTCTCGCCAGTCCTTCACCTCTGTGGTTCTATTGTGGTGCATACGGTATCAGTCGCGATCAAACTGGGTTCTCACTTTTCGACTATTAGCTCCGGTTCTCATCTTCCTCCTTCTTTCCTTACTCGTAAGCTTCTTCTTGAATCTTATTCCGTAGATTTTTGCATTTCTCTTTGGCTTCCCTATAACGATCCTTTCTCTCAGAACTTCAGTCGGCCTTGGCCCTTTGTGGTTCTACCGCGGCGGGCTCAGACAATATTCATTATGTGATGCTTTGCCATCTCCCTCCATGCATGTTTCAGTATTTACTGAGTGTATATAACCATGTCTAGGGAGTCATCGTAGGACTGACTTGAGGTGGCTGTTCTTCCTATTCGGAAATCTAGTTTTCTTGGGTCATCCCCTTAAGACTTCCGCCCCATTGCTCTGACGAGTTATGTCTGCAAACTCTTTGAAAGTATGGTCAATGTCCGTCTGATGTAGTTCTTGGAATGCTATCACCTCCTCTCCACTTCTCAATTTGGCTTTCACAAGTGTAGCAGCACGACTGTTGTCCTCGGGAACTTGGAGGTCTATACTCGTACTGCTTTTGCTGCGAAGACCTCCGTTGTTGCTGTCCTTTTTGACCTGGAAAAGGCATATGAGACCACCTGGCGATACCATATTCTGTCCCAACTCCGTTCTTTTCGCCTTCGTGGTAATCTCCCTCTCTTCCTCCGGAGCTTCCTCTCTAGTCGTTCCTTTCGATTGTGGCTAAATACCTCTCTCTCTACCTCATTTCGGCAATAGGAAGGTGTGTCCCAAGGTAGTATTTTGAGCACTACTCTTTTCTTGGTTACCCTCAACGTTACGTGTCGTCCTGGGCCACCAATCATGACTTCAAGTTCTCTCCGGCTAAGATTTGTGTAATGACCTTTACTCGAAAACAGGTTGTTCTTCGCTTTATGGTAATCCTCTTTTGTATAAAGATTCTGCCAAACTGCAGGGGCTAATCTTTGACACTCGCTTGTCCTGGTTCCCCCATTTGTCCTACCTCCGAGTTGAATGCTCTAAGGCCTTTAACTTACTTATGGTCCTGTCACATACTTTCTGGGGAGCTTATGGGCGCACGCTCTTCTCTTTACATTCCTCTCTCGTGCTGTCTAAACTCGATTATAGCTGTCTTGCTAACTCGTCGGCCTCTCTAACCTTCGTCGTCTTGATGCTCTTCCCCATATTGAGCTCCTTTTTACCTCTGGTACCTTTCGTTCGACCCCTACCCAGAGCCTGTAAGTTGAAACCGGCATCCTGTCTCTACAGAATCGCCGTGATCGCTATTGTCTTTGCTACTTTGCACGGTCACTACAACACCCTCATTCTCGCTTATGTCGTACTCTGACCATTACCCCTCCTGTGGGCCCTGTCCCCTTTCACTACCTTCGCTTTTCTGTATGGTTGTCTTGCTTGCAAGGTTCTCTCTCATTTCGTGTTGTCAATTTTTTCTCCTCGTGTCATTTCGTCCTTGCCCTCGTGAAGGATCTCTCTTCCAAAGTTTTGTAGAACTTTGACCCGCATGACTGAGGCTTTTACCCCTCCTACAGTTCTGAAACGTCTTTCCTTGCTCACTTTTGTTCACACTCCCGCTCCATCTCCGTCTTCATGGATGGGTCCAAGTCTGCTGATGGTGTACGCTATTCCGTTGTGTTTTCTGACTGCACCTATATGTGTGTCGCCTGTCTCCAGAGACTAGCATCTTCATGGCTAAACTTTATGCAGTTTTGTTTGCTCTTCATCAATAGCATTCTCGCCGTAATTTTTCCTTTGTTGTTGTAGTTGACTCTCGCAGTGCCCTCATGGCTCTGGAGTCCTTTAATCCTGTCCATCCTGTGGTCGTCAAAATTTAATATTAACTGTTTCTTATCTCCAGCAGATTTAAGACAGTCGAGTTTTGCTGGGTTCCCAGCCATGTTTGTGTTTCCTTAAATGAACATGCGGACGCTGCCGCCAAGGAAGACAATCCGCACCTGTCCCATCTCCCGTAAAGATATATCCTATTCTGACTTCTACCCTGTTATTCATTCCTCGATACATGCCCGTTGGCAGGAGCCCTGGTCTTCTGTTACTGATAACATGCTGCGTGCGCTTAAGGGTGTGTGTTCCCATGGCCTTCCTCATACCACCATAACCAGCGGTGGAAAATTGCTCTGGCGTGGTTATGTATTGGCCATATCCATTTAACTCACAGGCACATAATGGAGTGCCGCCCTGCTCCTTGTTGTCGGAACTGCATTGTCCCTCTTACGGTCGTTCATATACTTGTTGAATATCCTGACTTCCAGGATGTGTATGCATCTTGCTTCCCAGCTGTCCTCGCGGTCACCTGTCCCTCGATAGTATTCTTGATAAACGGATGCATTGATGTTGTTCGCTTTATGTGATTTTGTTCTCGTATTGCAACCAGGAGGCCTGGTCGATGACCGGGCCGCGGGGACGATAAGACCCGGAAGCACCTCAAGGTATCCTCAAGGTATCCTTAGTGATAGCGCCTTTTGAATATTCCGCACTTTTGATGGTGCTGCACAGCATCACCCGCTTGGTGCCTTCTTTTGATAATACTAACTTTCGACTCCTGTTAGCGGGCTGAGAGGAGTATCCTTACCATTTCTCAGCCTGCTAATTGTCATGGTAAACCTTGCACATACTAATCTCCTACTATAGTTTTCCTGGAACAATTGGTTAGCAACCAGGTACAAATTTATTGCTGTGTGGACAGAGGCGAACAGTTAGGGACAGGGACCCAGTCAATCATTCCTAACCAAGGCTTGAACCCACGCAAAATCTCTCTCGAGTTAAGATCACAAGATGAGTATAGGGTGCACAGTAGTAGATGCTATGAAGGTTTATCTGTAAGTTTTTGTTTTGGCAAAACTTACAGCTGCACCATCACCCATTACTGGGTCTGAAGGTTTGACCCAAAAACTTACTGCTACGCCATAACTCATTATTGCATCTCAAGTTCTGACCTAAAACTTACAGATGCGCCTTCACCGTTTTTAGGGTTAATTTTGCAGAGTCCCAATTTTCCATTGTGAACTTAAAGATTTCATATAGGAAAAAAACTCTGCCATGTTAATGAATTCTCATGTAAAAAATATCCACTCTATACTGCACCCGTTTAGGAGCAAAGTTAAGGTGAGAGGAATTCCTTTTTTCAGAAAAAATGTTAACTACGAGTTTGTTAAGTAATTTCCCCATATCAAACGTTAGTTTTTGAACCTGACTCTCTACATTAATAGGTATAGTTTCGGTAGTATCAACAGGTCTCCACCCTAATTTCATCACCTGCACCATATTGGTGGACTGGCTGGCTAATTACCATGTTGTAGAGGGCGAACCTCCAGCTACTCTCTGTAGTAGGCAGGCCTTGTCGAGGTGTGCGAATTTTTTGGTGATGGTGTTTCTTATGTACTCTAGGATGGGTTGGATTGCTTTGTGGATCACTGGATGACGAGTTGCCAATTTAGCATTTTTGTGGGCTTTCTCAATTAATGGGATTCCATCATGGGACGGGATCCAGTTTAGGATGATGTTGAGTCCTTTGCCAGGATCCAGTTTAGGGTCCTTTGTTGAGCTACTGCTCCTAGATACAAAATTGTGGTAATTATTTCTAAGTTGTCTTGCCACTATTTTTTTCTTAATATTTAAAGTGCAGCTTATGAGCCTGTGTGTATGATTGAATTTTTCAGTGTTTTGTGCAATCACATATGCGAATGCCTGTTGTAATGCAAACAGCTCAGTTTTGTACTATTTCAAGCTTTGTTCACTTTTGTTGTGATAGGCTTGTGAGTGCAGGTGCGGCATAGTCGATCACTGACCTGACTGCATGTATATGGTATGTGCGAAGGACTTGCAGATTGGCTAATCTAGAGAGGGAGGTTACCGACATGAGGATTGCCGTCTGAGCTGCAGTTCTTTCAAGTAAGGGACATCAGAATTAAAATCTATGTGTGTCCAAAATTATTCCTAGATGCTGATAAGTTTCCACCCATTGAATTGGTTGACCCTGTACTTTGAGTGGTTGTTGGACTTCACTATTTTTATGGGCATAGTTTTTTCTTGGTGTGGTTGAGTTTGATAGCTATCTGGTTAGCCTCTTTACTGATGCAGTCTAAGCATTTGAGTGCAAAGCGCGCTGCATACCATCTTTTTATGATGAAGACTAAATCGTCTGCATAGTTTAGAAGCCTGCAGTGTTTTGGGAATTTCAGCCTCATTATTCTTTCCATAAAACAGTTGAAGAAAAGGGGGCTGAGAATGCCTCCTTGCAGTGTACCATTTTCATGTATTTGGTATTCAGAGACTGTGCCATAAAGTTTCACTCATGCTTCTCTGTTTATAAGACAGTTTTTTGTCCAGGCGAGCAGATTGCCTATGGCCTCTTTGTCGATGATTCAGCAGAGAATAGCTGGGGCGTTAGGTAGTTTAAAGGCTTTCTCGAGGTGCAGGAATATCAGCATTCCTGGTCTGTCTGTCATTCATGTGGGCTAACATAGTGGCAATATATTCCACTGTGCCAACCCCTTTCTATAGGTATACATATCCTAGTGCAGTTTAGGCATTTTCCACTCAAGTCTGTAGAGTGCCATTCTGTCAGCCGTCTTGGCTGCACAGCTGTGGAGAAAGATGGGCCTGGGATTAGCTGGATCTTTGGGTTTTGGGATCGGCATTCTGTCTGCCCTATTCCAAGCTGTAGGTCTAATTTGAGAAGTCCAAAGTAAATCTAGTAATCTTAGGTATGCAGCGTCTCCCTCTGTGCTGAGATTTCTAATCCTTTTATAGGTTATTTTGTCGTCTCCAGGGGATGTATCTTTGGAGTTTGTCTTTGCCCGATTGAGCTCATCCAATGTGAAAGGGGTATTAGTATCAAATACTTCTTCGCATTCTGTAAGGATTCTGTGCCACCATTTTTCCTCTAATCCTGTCTACACTGCTCGTACATCTGGTGGAAACTGATTACTGGCTGCCCTTTCTGCAAATTTGGTTGCCAGTGCTTCGGCTTCCAGCTGAGGATCTTTAGGGTGCTTTTAGTGTTTTATTTCTTTTGGCGCGGTGGATTTACTGCCACATCTTTCCAAGAGCATTATGAACACCATTCCAATCACTTTTGTTCTTTGATTATCCTTGTCTCTTGATGCACATGTTCTTTGACTTCACATAGTAATGTCCTGTTGGCCACTTGGCTGCTTTTTGTATAGCTTTCTTGTGCTGTTCAGTTTATGACTGAGTTCTGTGACACGTTCGCAATAGTACCAATGATCTTTGTGGTGTCTGTTGGACTGTGTTTTCAGTGGAAAGGAGTGGTTGGCTGCACATTGAATTTCTTTGACAAAATCTTGTTCTGTCTGATTAATGTGTTCGAGAACAACATAGTTTCAATGCCACTCTGAGATGAGGTTTTGAAAGCAGTCTCATTTTTGCTAGAGGTTCCAGGCTTCTGGGGGAGGTGGGGTACGTAGATCCAACATTAGAACTATTTGGAACCCATAGTGGTCGGCTTGTCAGGCTGGTAAGTGACCATGTGGTCCATGTTGACCCTTGGCAGCTACTGACCATGTTGCTACATCTCTAATGGATGCTGAAATGAAGGTAAGGTCTAATCTACTTCCTTGGATGTAGGTGGGTTAATACTTGCCTAGGATTGATTAATTTCTGGTAGCTGGTCTAGTAGATGTGCTATGTGAGTGTTGGCTTCATTATTGAATCCAAGCCCAGTGCCAAAGATGAGGGGGCTTTGAAAACACCACAAATTATTGTGTTTGAGGTGGTCGTGTGTCCAAATAACAGTGAGAGATCCATTTAAGCACTTGGAGACCTGAAAACATTAAACACTTCAATTTTGCTGTTTCTTAGCTCAATGGATACTTCCATCACCTCTGTCCCTGGCCCATAGTCGGGTGAACTGCTTGTGGGCTTAGAGATCAGGTCACATTTCATTTAGATGGCACATCCCTTGGATTGCCCGTTGATCCATAGAAGTAAGAAGCCTCGATAGCCTGAGATTTTAGGTTCTATTCCGTCTCGAAGCAAGCTCTTCTGTAGTAGCAGGATATCTATGCCTTTGGTTGCTGTTATGCATTGCAAATGTTGCAATTTTGTGCGCACCCCTTGCGCATTCCATTGCAGGATCTTTAGTCCTCTAGGTTGTTGACACGGTGTGATATTACCGTGACATCAATGAAGTCAGATGAACTCGCCATGGAAGTGTAAATTGAAGTTGAGGATCTTAGTGTACATGAGACTGATTCATCAAGGTGGCTTTCAGAAGTACTGGACTCTAACTGTTTTTAAGGATTGTTTCCTGACTGGGTTCCTGAAGGTGAGGATATTGTTTTATCGAATTTCTTGAGCTTGTTCTCAATTGTCTTTCGAGTCTCTGTGGTTTGCCTGATACCTTGTTTCAACAGTAAACTTTCGACCAATTCTGAGCAAGGCCTCGGACACTTGCCATCACTACCCTGAGTTTGTTTACTGGGTACAATGAAAGGGGCGATTACGTTCAACTATTTTCTGGTGGCCCCAAACCATACCTCTGTCCTGGACTGAGGCCTCTTTACCGTCTACCATACCTATGGTGGAGGGCTTTGTGCCCCACTTCACCTGGTTTGGTCTTGGTAAGCTCCACGCTGTTATTGTGGGCACGGGAACTGGTATATATTTTGGTTGACACATCTGCTCTGCTGTGGGCGTGGGTGTGGGGGGGTGTTCATTTTGATCCATGGAATGAACTCTAGCCTTTGTTGATAAAGACGAGCTGTTGTGCAAGGTAAAGAATGTGGTGATGCAATAATGCACACTCTATCCATGCATGAAGCCATATATCTGGGGGGATAGCATGGTTCTTATTCTATGGAGGAAACGGTTTAGGCTCATTCTCCCGAATGGTTTTCAAAGGCAGCTAGTAAGAGAAATTGGGCGGAAAGCTTTCTCTTGGTTGGACTTGGGAACTGAAAGATTATACTGTTGGTCAAGAGATAGGAAGTTCCACTGTGTTATAGCTCATATCATACAGCTGAAGAAGGAGATTTCCCTGGTACTAAAGGAAGCAAACACAATATGTCATAAGTTATTCCATCCTCACCGGGGAATGTGGCTTTACGTTTCATTAGAACCGAGAATAATTCAACCTCAGAAATGGCATACTTCATTCATTTTTCTTGTGGAGCTTAAAGTTAACGAGCCTTTATCTATCGTCGTAACTAACATTTATTCTTAATTGAGTGTCCGCGGAAGATTACTGAAGCTAGAGGTGGTTGCCCAAGCATCGACTAACTCGTTTGCCTTGTGTAGAGGGTGAGGGAATGATACTTGGCCGATCTTGTCGCCTTTATTTCTTTTAATATCCTTATAAGCCTGGCTGACGATGAGTGGAATTATTTACTACAATGCCGTAGCGCTTAAAAACAGCTCTATTAAAGACCCAATTTATGCTTAAATGTATTAAAAATCAAATTTTCGCAAAAATAACTACCTTGCACAGGATGGATATCGAGTGCACAAGTAACAAACTGCTCACTGAATTAGTATGGGGTGAGCAGGTAACTCATGCTCAGAGAATGAGTATGGGATGGACAAAGTAACTCATGCTTAGAGAATGAGTATTGGGTGCACAAAGTAACTACTAATCACAGGAGGAGATAGGGTGAACAAGAAACTACAGCTCACATAGTGAGTATTAGGTGCAAACAATAACTACGCTCACAGAATGAGTTGTGGTGAATATGTAACTACTGCTTACAGAATGAGTACGAATATTATTATTATAATTATAATATATATTTCTGCCCGAAACGCTGCGCGTACTAGTGGCTTTACAAGATTGTAATTACCATTTATATATTCTCACATTCCCAATGTACCGTTGTATATGAATAAATAAATAAATAAATAATATAAATAATTAATAGGCACAGTCCTGTGAAAAGCACTGTCCCTGTGCCTTTTTTCACAAACTTCGAGGTCAACTCCGTAACTCACAGTTCCTGCGACGGCGATGGAACCAATCGTATTGGCGTTTTGCCGATATGACCTGCTGCATGGGTGACCAGCACAGCTCACAGGATAAACAAATCCACAAGGGCCGTGACGAGGATTCGAACCTGCGTCCGGAGCATCCCAGACGCTGCGTTAATCGAGGCCTGAGCTACGACATGGTCTTGTTCATTTGATGCAACACGCTATTATGATTTCTGTGTGTAATGAAGTCAAAGGATGATTATGGAGTGCACAAGTTGGTACGAAGCATATAATGAGTATTTTTGCACAAGAAACTACCGTTCGCAGGATGAGTATTGAGTGTCAAGTACTACCACCCTAATGATGAATATGGAGTGCACAAGTAACTACCACTCACATGATGAGTATGGGGTTCACAAGTAACTAGCGCTCAAAGGATGAATATGGTGTGGACAAGTAGTACCTCGCATAGAATGAGTATGAAGTGCAAAGTAACTACCACTCTCAGGTTGGGTATGGAGTAAACAAGGTTATTATCACTCACGTGATGAACAATGGGGTGGACAAGAACTACTGCTCACAAATGAGTTTTAGGTGCACAAGTAACTTCTGCTCACAGGAAGTACGGAAGTACTTCCTGTGTACTTCCTGTTATAGGGACACAAGTAACTACCTCTCACAGTACGAGTATCTGGTGGACAAGTAACTACTGCTCTCAGAAGGAGAATGGGGTTCACAATAAATATGCTCACAGGTGTCTATCGAGTGCACAAGTAATTGCTCTCTAAGAATGAGTAGGGGTGCAAACGTAACTATGCTACAGAATGAGTATAGGGTGAATAGGGAAAAACGTGACGTAGGGGTCCCTTCAATTTGCGCTGGTGCGAGAGTACACCGTGTGGCCACATAGGGGGGTCCTCTACGCATAGGTGTTTTTGGGGGTCTGTATTTGTAAAGGTTATGACACAGAGGGATCTGTTTTAGGATAAGCATGTATAGTGTGAGTGATAAGGGTTAAATGTTGATGAAGTGGGGGAGTTAGAGTGGGAGGAGTGTAGAGTGGCGGTAATGTCGATTAGTTAGTATTTTAAAAGCTTATGGCGGGAAGGGTCCATGGGGGTCTTTGAATGGAAAGTGTGCTATAATTGGTTGAGAAACTGGTTAGGAAGAGGACCTATGCGGCATTAGAATCGAATTGGTCTGTGTGTGATTAAGGGAGGGCAGTCTGAGGAATTGTTAGGGGGTGGACACAACCCACAACACACAAGGTGGCGAGAGAGGTGGCTGTGGGCTCCAATTAGGTAGCAGCAGCAGCCAGCAAGCATCAAGGCCCAGCCCTTTCCCGCATGATGTATAGAGTAGAGAGGGTGGTGTAGAGGGTGCAATTAATATATGCTACCGCCAGGTGTGATGCGATACACACGGTGAAGGTGTGGTTCATCAGTATGGGACAGTCGCACCGTCCGGCGCCAATATACGTCATTCTTAAAAAAAAGACGAATATCTGGCGAAAATGAACCTCATACTCTCTGACCAAACTAAATTCCAAAGAGAAACAAAGGACACTACAGCCGAATCGAAAGCAAAGGTTCAACAAATTGATCGAAACTGTGAACGCCAAGAAATCCGGACTCCACCTGCCAAAGATTATTGGAGAATACAAACCTGGATACGCATATGGAAATGTCAAGACACACAAGCCTGGAAACCCACTTCGGCCAATCATCAGCCAGATACCCACACCTAAGTACAGACTGGCGAAACGACTCAATGGCTTGCTGACACCTTATGTCCCTTGCGCCTTCAGCCTGAAGTCTCCAAAAGGAATTTGTTGACTTACTGCGGGGAACACGGGCCACAGGATAAGAGCCTCGTTGGACGTAGAAGAACTGTTTACCAACGTACCTGTGGATGAAACAATTGGGATGATAGCGGACAGAGTTTATCGTGATCCGGCTTGTACTCCTCTTGACATACCAGAAAGCATTCTAAGGAAACTACTCCAAGCTTGTACTAAAGAGGCACCCTTCTTGAGCCTGGATTGGCACATGTATAAGCAAGTAGATAGGGTCGCATGGGTTCTCCCCTAGGTGTCCTGTTGCGAACTTCTACATGGGTACATCGAACAAAAAGTCTTAGC
>WNGS01007603.1:0-13447 GCA_020271785.1 Procambarus virginalis
TAATAAATACATGATGATAACGGAAATAATTTATATGTGATAAATAGATATATAAAAGTATTGAGATGTAAAAATGTGCAGGAATAGATCTATAAAGTGTTATTAAATATTAAGGAGATTAAGTAGATAAAAAGTACTCAATAATTCCAACTAAAGCGTTATTGGGTAATATATGAAAAAAGGAAGACTCCATCTTGCGGTTGAACTGGTGACACGTGAACACCGGGTCCGACCTCCCAGTCTGGCCACGACTCTTCCTGCTTAATGAAGAAACTCAGCAGTCATGCAGCATTCACTTCACCATACATCTTTTCAATTGACAATTGATGCGTGTGAAACAGAAAGTCGGGAAGGAAAATTATTCTTTATGAGAAGAGTGTAAGTGTTGGAAATTTCCAACACTTATCATCTATTATTATATTATAATAAATTACCATTACCTTACTAATTGCAGTAGTTCTTAACACCACTAACAGTAGTGTTAATATAATTTAATCTGAGCATATTGCTGATAATATGACTCCTGATAATGTAAATCGAGAGTTATTAATTGAAATTATTTAGTAACAGTTTTTATTCTGTTACGATCGAATGCTCTGGAGAAGTATAAATAACATCTCCATTTCTCGCTAGAGATCATTTATCGAGAATATTATAATTATTAAATCCCTATAATTCCAACCCAGTTCATATTATCGCATTTCATCCATAATTGCGCGGAAAAGAATAATTCGTGTTTAATAATTTCCGTGGTGAATGCGAGAGCGGGGAGGGAGGAAGGCGGCGAGACGCCATTACTCAACAAGGCTTGGTCACGAGGCAGCGTGGGTGAAGCACATGGCAGTTGCTGGGAATTCTTATCGACAAGAATTACGTTGATACCCAGTTAATAAGTGAAATTTACTTGCCTATGTGTTCTCTAGTGCCTCGTCAGTTAATAACGCGTCGACAATTAGAACCAGGACTCGTAATTAAGTGTGCACAGCAGTGAACATTGAGACTGGCAGACGCGAATTTCGGCAGACCTCAGTACTCTGTTACGCTCACATAAGTATTTCCCTAGTTTTTGATGCATCAAAGTAGGTAGTACATTTGTGAGTAGTTTGTCGTCAGGAAGAATGAACATCAAAAATAACATGTTAGTAATGTTTATCACTCATCTCAGTTTCATGAATATCTGAACATAATTTGTAGCCTAGTCAATCGCTACTTTACATTCTTGTATTACAGCGTGTATTTGAGGTGCCAGCAAGATTCTCATCAATCGTGTTATTTACCTCGAGTTCTTTCTCTATGGGGATTCCGTGACCACGAGGACGAATGATGAACTGGCGTTAGAAATCGTCTTACAGCTAAGACACATTTTTCTTACAAATTTATTCAATTTGATTATTGATTCTATAATTCATATAGCAATTTCCATTGAATGATTATTGCCAGATTTGGTAATTAATGTTATGCTCTAACTGTGCTCAGTATTTTGCTCAGTGATTAATGATGATTAATGATCATAATGATTATAATTTGATTACCATATATTTGAATATATTGTAGTTAGATTTACCATGTTATTAATACCACAATGAACTAGTGACGAACCACACTGGTTCCTAGATATATATGAACTTCTAGAAATAACCCCCCAATGTTGATATTTGAGGCTTTGGCTTTAATTAATAATTACAGTCTTCATTTATTTCAAGTGATTATTCATTAAATGAGTTTCCATAGACACTGGTTCTCTAGTGTCATTCAAATGATCACTTTTATTTGTTTTCCCTCTTTTCTCAAAAGTGGGTGGTCCTTCGATTTATTTCAATACAATAATTAAATAATTTAATTTCTGAGTTCAAGCCCCAGATACCCAACATTTTGGTCCTTTTCGAACCGGATAGATATCAATTAATATTAAACTATATCAGTTCTCAGACCAGAACAACATTTTGGTCTTATCGAACTGGATACATACCAATTACCATTAAACTATATCCGTTCTCAGAAACCAAAACAACATTTTGGTCTCTTAGAACTGGATACAATCCAAGAAATTCTTACAACTAGTCCTGTACTAATGAGTAGTACATACATTATACATTTTTGTGCTGACCCTACCAAGGGTGGGATTCAACATTACAGTAACTCTGATTAGAGTGTACCCATATCAATTATTTGTGTATTCATTATTTTTGTGTGTGGTTTTGAGTGTTGCTGTATGATCACCATTACATCTAATGGTGATAAAGATGAGCTAGCCGGACGAAAGTTAATGGTGACATGCAGACACCACTCAAAATCTTTAGCTATATACTTGTTAGGTAGGGACATTTAACCTCAAAGTGAGGTAGAGTTTAATTTAGCCAGAATTCAGGCTATACTCAATATTAATTATCAACTAATGAACAAGTATCCCAGCTTCATTAGTAATATTCAATCAAGTCCTATGAAATTTGGACTTAAAGCTAACATGGCTACTCCTGAGCAATTAAGGAGAACCTATATTGGCCTCAAAGGCCATTTAACTAGACTAATTAATAAGTCTGATGACTTGTCCAAGGCAACTCCCATTGATTACTATCTACTAGAATCATCAGTGAGAGTAGCTAATCTTAAGTTTGATCAAGTTAAATCTGCAAGTCAGTCTTATCTTAACTCACTGAATGCTACTGAAACTGATCTAGAGGAATTAGATCAAATTGTAGCAAATATTTCCCAGTACGAAGATGAGACTCAAGATAAATTTGATGTACTATCCAGTATAGTAAACCATCAATCCAATACAAATTCTACTATGTCTCAATCCAGTAATCAATTACCTGAGGTTCGTCTACCTACTTTAGACTTACCTACATTTGCAGGGCTGGATGAAGAAAATTGGGACACATTTTGGACTTCATTTGAAGTTCATATCCATAACAGGTCTTATCTTGACCCAATTTCTAAATTTTCATACCTGATTAGTCTTCTCAAAGGGGAAGCTAAAAAGGTTATAAATAACTTAGCTCTCACTGAGAGTAATTATGTGGAAGCTATAAAACTGCTGAAGTTGAATTATTGCAACCAGGAGTTAAGTATAGCTAACCTTTATTACCAATTGCTAGATCTGAATGCACCAAGTAACAGACCAGACTCACTTCAAAGCTTCAGGCTAGAAGCAGAGTCTCTAGTGAAGGCCTTAGGTACTAAAGTTGATGTACCAGCTTCAGAATGGTCAATCAAGTTACTTTTGCAGAGGAAATTGCCTCAAATTATCTTAGCAGAAATATGCTCACATTATAAAACCGAGTTTCTCACTCTCGAGCAAATATTCGAGGGGCTGAGAATAACAGTTAACAGGTTGAAGACTCATGATAAGATTAAACCTGAGTCTAAATCACCTAACATTGACATCTCAGTCAAACCCAAATTGACTTTGAATAAATCCAATAAATCTAAGCCTAAGACTACTCCATCCACTGGAAAAGGGAGTGGTAGTGTAGGTATTTATACAGTATCTCCCTCTGACACTGCAACTGATGTGTCTACTAAAAGGACAAATTCAGTCAGAGAGAGAAGGTGCCTGTTCTGCGATCAAGAACATCTCACCTACAAATGTACGGTTTATCCTAACTTTAATACCAGGATTAAACAACTCCAAGAATTACACAGATGCACCAAGTGCATGGGTTCTCATGAACCCAGTAAATGTGTTGTGCAGCTACGGTTATGCAGTAGATGCCACAAAGGTGTACATCATTATGCCTTATGTAGAACAATTTCTACCCAATCTGTGACACCTGGGAAGATTCTATGAATTCTACCACAGTACAATATTGCAAGGTACATCAGGAAATAAGTGTACTTGCTACTGAGTCAGGCAATAAGAACATAAGAACATAAGAACAAAGGCAACTGCAGAAGGCCTATTGGCCCATACGAGGCAGCTCCTATTTATAACCACCCAATCCCACTCATATACATGTCCAACCCATGCTTGAAACAATCGAGGGACCCCACCTCCACAATGTTACGCGGCAATTGGTTCCACAAATCAACAACCCTGTTACTGAACCAGTATTTACCCAAGTCTTTCCTAAATCTAAACTTATCCAATTTATACCCATTGTTTCGCGTTCTGTCCTGTGTTGATACTTTCAATACCCTATTAATATCCCCTTTGTTATGTCCATTCATCCACTTGTAAACCTCTATCATGTCACCCCTAACTCTTCGCCTTTCCAGTGAATGCAAATTAAGCTTTGTTAATCTTTCTTCATATGAAAGATTTCTAATTTGGGGAATTAACTTAGTCATCCTACGCTGGACACGTTCAAGTGAATTTATATCCATTCTATAATATGGCGACCAAAACTGAACTGCATAATCTAAATGGGGCCTAACCAGAGCAAGATATAGCTTGAGAACCACACCAGGTGTCTTGTTACTTACGCTGCGATTAATAAATCCGAGTGTCCTATTTGCCTTATTACGAACATTTATGCATTGATCCTTTTGTTTTAAATTCTTACTAATTATAACTCCCAGATCCCTTTCGCAATCCGACTTCGCAATCTCAACACCATCTAGCTCGTATCTTGTAACTCTATCATCATTACCTAGCCTCAGAACTTTACATTTATCAGCATTAAACTGCATCTGCCAGTCCTTTGACCATTTCAAAACCCTATCTAGATCAACTTGAAGTGATAGTGAGTCCTCCTCCGAATTAATTTCCCTACCGATTTTCGTATCATCGGCAAATTTGCAAATGTTGCTACTCAAACCTGAATCTAAATCATTTATATATATTATAAACAACAGAGGTCCCAAGACAGAGCCTTGAGGCACTCCACTTACAACATTTTCCCACTCTGACTTGACTCCATTTATACTAACTCTCTGTTTCCTTTGGTATAGCCATGCCCTAATCCAGCTTAATATAGCACCCCCAATACCATGAGCCTCTATCTTTTTAATCAGTCTTTCATGTGGCACTGTATCGAAAGCTTTGCTAAAGTCAAGGTACACAACATCACAATCCTTACCACTATCAACTGCCTCAACTATGCTAGAATAAAAAGATAACAAATTTGTTAAACATGAACGGCCATTTATAAAACCATGTTGCGACTCAATTATTAATTTATGTTTTTCAAGATGAAGACGAATTTTATTTGCTATTATAGATTCGAGTAACTTTCCCACAATAGACGTTAGGCTAATTGGTCGATAGTTAGACGCAAGTGATCTATCTCCTTTCTTAAAAACTGGTATCACATTAGCAACTTTCCAAAACTCTGGCACTCTGCCTGACTCTATTGATTTATTAAATATGATTGACAGTGGGTCACAAAGCTCCCCTTTGCATTCTTTAAGCACCCTGGCAAACACTTCATCCGGCCCTGGGGATTTGTTTGGTTTGAGTTTTTCTATTTGTTTAAGAACATCCTCCCTGGTAACTGCTAAACTCGTCAACCTGTCCTCGTTCCTACCCACATAGACTTGTTCGGTTGAAGGCATATTGTTAAGTTCCTCTTTAGTAAATACAGATACAAAATATTTATTAAAAATACTACTCATCTCTTCATCACTATCTGTTATTTGACCTGTCTCAGTTTTTAATGGGCCTATCCTTTCCCTAGTCTTAGTTCGATATAACTGAAAAAAACCTTTAGGATTTGTCTTTGCTTGCCCTGCTATACGAACTTCATAGTTTCTTTTTGCTTTCCTTATCTCTTTTTTAACATTTTTAACCAGTTGAACGAATTCCTGTTCTAAAGTGACCTCCCCATTTTTAATCCTTTTGTACCAAGCTCTCTTTTTACCTATAAGGTTTTTCAAATTCTTTGTTATCCACTTTGGGTCATTAGTATTCGATCTATTCAATTTGTGTGGTATACTACGTTCCTGTGCTTTGTTTAGAATATTCTTAAATAAGTTATATATTGAATCCACATCGACATCCCCATTTACATCACCTATCACTGGGTTCATGTCTCGCTCCAAGTCCGGCCCACACCCCATACCCAAGACTTTCCAATCAATTTGACCCAAAAAATTTCTTAGGCTATTAAAATCAGCTTTTCGAAAATCTGGCACTTTAACAGAATTTTCTCCTACAGGTCTATTCCATTCTATGCTAAATCTGATTTCTTTGTGATCACTGTTCCCTAGCTCACTCCCTATTTCGATGTCATTAATTTGTGTTTCCCTGTTAGTTAACACTAAATCTAAAATATTATTTTCCCGTGTTGGTTCCTTAATGTGTTGCGTAAGAAAGCAATCGTCAATTAATTCTAGAAAATCTTCTGCTTCACTATTCCCTGTTTTGTTCAACCAGTTTATTCCACTAAAATTAAAGTCACCCATGACATAAATACTGTTAGATCTAGATGCCCTAGATATTTCATCCCATAGATGCTTTGCTTCCATTGTGTCTAAATTTGGTGGCCTATATATAACTCCTAATATAATATTATTTGCTTTTTCGTTTAATTCTATCCAAATAGTTTCTGTGTGTGGCTCAGTTTTGATTCCCTCTTTGAGACTACATTTCAAATTGTCCCTAACTTATATGGCTACTCCACCTCCTCGTCTAATATATCTATCTGTGTGAAATAGTTTAAATCCATTTATTTGATATTCAGCTAATAGTTCTCTATTATCAACATTCATCCACGTTTCGGTGAGTGCAATAATATCTATTTTTTCTGTGCAGACAAGAGCAAACCCTCCATTATTGCTGAATATTATTGCTTCACTCGGAGCTCCAGCCAACACAACCTCTCACGAATAATACCACTCTGCCTACAGCTCAACTTAAACTAATAGACAAGAAATCTAGAGTCAACACTAGAATTCTCTTTGATCAGGGATCACAGAAAACCTTTATCACGCAACAATTAATTTAGCAGTTAAAATTAAAACCTGCCAAAAGTGTGAGACTGAATATTTCTGGGTTCTTGACTAATATTGGACCTCGTGAATACCAAGTAGTCAAGGTATTAGTGAGACTTGGATCTTCTACTAGTTCAATACAAGCGGTAGTAGTTGATAAACTGCCTTCAGACCTGCAGGTCACAGGACTAGCTCGCACTGCGCGATATCTTAAACGAAACCGCATGAGGCTAGCAGATCACAAAATAAATTCTGACTGCCTCACAGATGCTGGTATACTTATAGGCGCTGACCATTATTATAAATTTATAACTGGATGCACCAGACAACACGGAATGAATTTGTTGTCATCTGCTGGAGGCAAGTTGCTTACTGGACCGGTGCTTTTCCAACAAAAGGCAGCGTCAACCAACAAACAAGATAACAATGCAATAGTGGCGTGACTAGGCTTGGAACAGTCACCCCTACATTTCAGAGAAATATCTGAAGATATTGAGTCTGATCCACCTGTACATCGTTTGTGGGATCTAGACACTTTAGGTATTGTCCCTGAACAACCAAGTCCTGATGATATGTGGACTTACCAGCAATATCTGGATACAGTTGTCTATAAAGACAAACAATACTGGGTGAGATTGCCATGGAAGTTGAATCATCCACAACTTCCAGTTAATTATTTCATGGCAGCCTCTCAATTACAGTCACAATTAATACGGCTGAAGAAGCAGCCAGATAAATTAAATATGTACCATCAATTGATTCAGCAACAGCTCAACAGTAAATTTATTGAAGTTGTTGATAATGATGACCGAAAAACAGGTCACTATTTACCCCATCACGCTGTGTTGAAAGATTCATTGACAACACCAATACGTATTGTTTTCAACTGTAGTGCCAAAGTGAAGGCAAACAGCGTGTCTTTGAATGAATGTCTCCAAACGGGACCTAGCCTAACACAAAGGCTACATGATGTACTGTTACGATTCCGTACTGGTATTTTTGCTTATACTGCTGATATCAGTAAAGCTTTCCTTAGAGTAGGCTTGCAAGAGGAGGATCGTAATTACACCAAATTTCTCTGGATTAAAGATCCCCAGGATCCTGACAGTGAGGTCATAACCTATCGGTTTGCCTCGGTGCTTTTCGGAGCGACTTCCTCACCGTTTCTACTTCAAGCCACATTAGATACACATTTGAAGAAGTCAAATAGTCCTTATAAGGCAGAGATCAGTGACAACTTGTATGTCGATAATTTCCAGGGAACTACTAATGATAAATCCAAATTGGTAGAAATTTACCATGAGGCTAACCGTGAGTTATTAGGAGCCAATATGCCACTACAATCATGGGCCTCAAACAATAAATCATTAAACCAGATAATCGAGAAAGAATTTCCAGGTTATCAGGTGCCTAATCAATTAAAAGTTCTGGGCGTGGAATGGAACACAGGTACTGACGAGATGAATGTCAAGTCAGTACAAACCAATAATTCATCCCTTACCATGAGAAAATTACTCTCATATGTCAGTCAACCATTTGACCCTTTAGGCTTACTTAGTCCTATATTAATAAGGGGCAAACTCCTAATGCAGGAATGCTGGCAGAAACATATGGGATGGGATGATCCGTTGCCAATTGAGTTGCAAGAGAAATGGCAAATACTCGCAGCGGATTTCAATCAATTAGGTGTTTTGAAATTTCCTCGTAATGCTTCAGGACAAAACTTACCTACAAATTTGCACATTTTTGCGATGCCTCTGGCAAAGCATATGGCGCTGCAGCCTACTTAGTCAATAGTGCACAATCAATTTTACTCACATCTAAAGCAAGAGTTGCTCCAATCAAGAAGAGATCTTTACCTCAAATGGAGTTAACTGCATTGCTAGTGGGAGTAAGATTGGCTCATTGCCTGACCAAGACACTCAATAATATTCACTTTGGTGAGATCGTAGTGTGGTCAGACAATGAGGCAGTCTTACAATGGGTAAGAAATAACAACAATAAAACTCCCTACGTTAGTAATCGCGTTAGGGAAATTCATGAATTATCTGCTGGATATAAATTCAGACATGTCCCCACTAAGGACAATCCTGCAGATTACTTATCAAGAGGTTTAACATTTAAACAGCTAAGTAAGTCTTCGATGTGGTTTAATGGACCTTCATGGCTTGTTAGTGGTCAGTGGCCCAAACAGAAACCACAAGTCATAGTGACCAGTATCACTACTCCCATGAAAGACCCAGAACCTCATCGAGTCTCAGCTATTAATCCTCACAATTATTCTAACTTGAGTAAGTTATTAAGAGTGACAGCACATGTGTTTGACTTTCTTGCTAAGATAGGAATCAAGCATAAGTTTCCCAATCCTATCATCTACTGGATCAAACGTGCACAACAAGAGACATATGGAAGTGAATATGAAAATCTTCCAGATAAATTAACCAAGTCTCTAGGTATCTGGTATGATACCAACACTCATAATATATTAAGGTGTGGAGGACGTTTGCTTCATGCAAAAATTGATTTGGACACAAAGAATCCAATCCTTCTACCACGTCACCACATTATTACCAAACTTCTAGTTTTACATCACCATCAATATGGTACTTTGCATGGTGGAGTGTTAGACACTCTCACCGACCTCAGACAGAAATATTGGCTTCCTCAAGGTCGTCAAACTGTCAAATCAATTATTAAGTTCTGTATAATCTGTCAACGCTACGATGCTCGAGTGTGTCCTTACCCAGGACCTCCACCACTCCCTAAAGAGAGGGTAGTTCATCTTCGTCCGTTTGAGACCACTGGTGTCGATTACACAGGAGCCTTGCTTCTCACTGGCAATCCGGATAAGATACCAGTGAAAGCTTATATTTGCCTCTTCACATGTGCTACCACACGAGGCGTACATTTAGAAGTGACTTCTGACATGAGTGCTGAAGCCTTCATCCAAGCTTTTCGTAGATTTGCAGCTCGCAGATCCTGTCCCAAACTCATGATATCTGATAATGGCTCAAATTTTGTGGCAGGAGAAGCCTGCTTACGAGAGATATGGAATCATCCAGAAGTGCAGTCTGTCATGCAGAGACGACAATGCCACTGGAAATTTATTGCTCCCAGAGCCCCCTGGCAAGGTGGGTTCTACGAACGAATGATAGGGACTGTCAAGAAGTGTTTAAGGAAGACCTTGCATCGACAGAAAATTAGTTACTCAGAACTCCAAACACTCGTCGTGGAAATTGAGGCGCGAGTCAACAATCGCCCATTAACTTATCTATCAGATGATTTCTCACAGAGAGAGCCTCTGAGTCCCTCGCATTTAATACATGGAGGCCTGCTGAGCCCTCTGATACCTTTGGCAGAAGAGGACCCCGTCGATCCTTCCTATGTAACCAGGAGTGACTTAGTACAAAGTTACCAACATCTCTCAAGAGTAATTGAAAGGTGGAATGAGGTGTGGACTCGAGAGTACCTCACCGCTCTACGAGAGTACCACTATGGAGCTTCGAGCCCCTATAATAAAGTACAACTTAAACCAGGAGACCTAGTATTAGTTGACAGTGATGGACCAAGGTCAGAATGGCCTATAGGCAAAATTGTTGCAATCCACCCAGATCACCAAGGCATCCTGAGAGTAGTACGAGTTTTGTGCAAAGGCACTACTACTCTAAAGACATTAGAGAAGTTGGTACCTCTCGAATTAGCAGAACGAGAGTGTTTATCAGAACCAGCTTCAACAGTTTCCGAGGACAACAATTCTGATCCACCGAGCACCCGCCCCACTAGAGCAGCTGCTCAACAATGTAAAAGGAAACTACAAGCCTATTATAGCTCTGACTAAGAGCAAATAATTTTCATCCAATTTGAGTGATCATGATGATACTGTGTTGTGATGTCTAGTAACCAATCAGCTACAAGTCACAATGACCCAGACATTCACCTCACAGTAGAGTCTCAGTTACTTGAATTGTATGATTCAATCATTAACTTGTGTAAACTATTAATTATGACATTAAATTTCATGTCTTAAATTCTTGTATGTCCTTGACATTTACGGGACATCCGTTGTGTGTGTACTAACATACTAACATACTAACCTAATACTAACTTCGGGATAGGTACGTCAGTACTCAACATGGCACTGCGACCCGAGTTTTCTCCCCCCGGAGTTATGTTGGAAATTTCCAACACTTATCATCTATTATTATATTATAATAAATTACCATTACCTTACTAATTGCAGTAGTTCTTAACACCACTAACAGTAGTGTTAATATAATTTAATCTGAGCATATTGCTGATAATATGACTCCTGATAATGTAAATCGAGAGTTATTAATTGAAATTATTTAGTAACAGTTTTTATTCTGTTACGATCGAATGCTCTGGAGAAGTATAAATAACATCTCCATTTCTCGCTAGAGATCATTTATCGAGAATATTATAATTATTAAATCCCTATAATTCCAACCCAGTTCATATTATCGCATTTCATCCATAATTGCGCGGAAAAGAATAATTCGTGTTTAATAATTTCCGTGGTGAATGCGAGAGCGGGGAGGGAGGAAGGCGGCGACGCCATTACTCAACAAGGCTTGGTCACGAGGCAGCGTGGGTGAGGCACATGGCAGTTGCTGGGAATTCTTATCGACAAGAATTACGTTGATACCCAGTTAATAAGTGAAATTTACTTGCCTATGTGTTCTCTAGTGCCTCGTCAGTTAATAACGCGTCAACAATTAGAACCAGGACTCGTAATTAAGTGTGCACAGCAGTGAACATTGAGACTGGCAGACGCGAATTTCGGCAGACCTCAGTACTCTGTTACGCTCACATAAGTATTTCCCTAGTTTTGGTGCATCAAAGTAGGTAGTACATTTGTGAGTAGTTTGTCGTCAGGAAGAATGAACATCAAAAATAACATGTTAGTAATGTTTATCACTCATCTCAGTTTCATGAATATCTGAACATAATTTGTAGCCTAGTCAATCGCTACTTTACATTCCTTTATTACAGCGTGTATTTGAGGTGCCAGCAAGATTCTCATCAATCGTGTTATTTACCTCGAGTTCTTTCTCTATGGGGATTCCGTGACCACGAGGACGAATGATGAACTGGCGTTAGAAATCGTCTTACAGCTAAGACACATTTTTCGTACAAATTTATTCAATTTGATTATTGATTCTATATAATTCATACAATTTTCATTGAATAATTATTGCCAGATTTGGTAATTAATGTTATGCTCTAACTGTGCTCAGTATTTATGCTCAGTGATTAATGATGATTAATGATCATAATGATTATAATTTGATTACCATATATTTGAATATATTGTAGTTAGATTTACCATGTTATTAATACCACAATGAACTAGTGACGAACCACACTGGTTCCTAGATATATATGAACTTCTAGAAATAACCCCCCAATGTTGATATTTGAGGCTTTGGCTTTAATTAATAATTACAGTCTTCATTTATTTCAAGTGATTATTCATTAAATGAGTTTCCATAGACACTGGTTCTCTAGTGTCATTCAAATGATCACTTTTATTTGTTTTCCCTCTTTTCTCAAAAGTGGGTGGTCCTTCGAGTTATTTCAATACAATAATTAAATAATTTAATTTCTGAGTTCAAGCCCCAGATACCCAACAACTTATCCCATATTGCACCCGCCTTGGGAATTGTCTATTCTGCAGAGGTCACTATTACAATCGGGTCACATATTACAACCTGTGATATGTATACAATCAGAGTCACATATATACAATCAGAGGTCACATATATACAACCAGAGGACACATATATACAACCAGAGGTCACATATATTCAACCTTATCCTGATGCGAGTGCACCCTGTTCATCAGTTTTTGTTTGTTGCCTCGGAGGCGGCTAGTTATTTTTCACCCCATACTCACCCTGTGAGCGGTAGCGCAAAAAGCATTATATCTCACTGTCGACTCAGCTTCCTGTGATTTTAATGAATATCCTATTCAGTTCTCTAATATTACTTATCTATACTATTATAGCAACTTAGTCTTATACATTTGTCATGAATGACATACTGCAAACGGGCTGATATGCATATTACTAATTTCCTCATTTGGATTTGGGGTGATCATGATGCTCCGTGATGTTGTTTTGTCTAATAACCTTAATAGTCTTACAAGACGGACCCTAGACAGGACCATACTGTAGTGTCAGTCTCCTTGATCTTGACTGACCAATATATAATACTTTTAATTCTGTATTAATAATGTAAATATCAACTTATCATAATTGTATCAGTTCTTGAGAACATTATCAAAGATTATCTACAATTCACGCCGACACATAATGCTCACCATTACATGTCACTGTGACCCCTAGTTGTTGACGTCTGACTGTACACTTTAGGGATTCTTGATTAGATTATGACTAAATAATTTAATATTTCAAACATTTAATATTAGTTCCCTAAAAGACTTAAGAGTCTTATCTGTCTCTGACCAGATTCGGGCATTTGTTACTAACGATTACCTAATTTAACTAATCCATACTATAATATCGTGTTTGGTGGGTCCAGTTTGTTTGTT
>WNGS01007608.1:0-27709 GCA_020271785.1 Procambarus virginalis
AAGAGCCCTGAGGAAGCTAATGTGAACCACGTGTAGCGCGGGCCATTTGAATCGGGCGTGGCACCCTATGGCGTATATATACGCCATGCGCACATGGGACATGTTACTCGGGCGTATATATACGCCATGCGCAGTTAAGGGTAAAGGTAAGGTCTTCCGACATGAGTACACCCAAATCCTTTACATTGCCTTTCGTGCTATGTTATGATTTGTCTGAGTTTTGTACGTGGTTTCCGTTTTATATTTTCATTTTTCCATAGCGCATGAGCTGGAACTTATATTCGTTAAACACCATATTATTTTCTGTAGCCCATAGAAAGACCTGATCTACATCTGACTGGAGGTTTGCCGTGTCCTCTATGTTGCCTACTCTCATGAAGATCCTGGTGTCATTTGCAAAGGATGACACAGTGCTATAGGTTGTGTTCTTGTCTATGTCCGATATGAGGATGAGAAAAGTACTGGAGCAAGCACAGTACCGCTAGACCGCTCTTCCTTGCTAACAGTTCCTCTTTTGTGATTTTGCTCATGAATACCACCTTTATCATCCGGTCTCTGTCCTTGTACTTTCCAAGCCTGAAAACCTTTTCAACATTTTGTTCATTTCCCTCCATCCTTACCTCTTTAAGGATCTTTGTAACTATGTTTTTGTCCTTGTCTCACCGCTCCTTTGGGCTGGTCCCTGTTTGCTCTTTAACCGTCAAACCGCTAGGGGTCAAATGGAATTAACACCCACAGGCGCAACAACAACAAAAAATTTAATTTTTTTATCTTTTTAATCTTTGTGTTCCCTGAGCACAGGAAAAATAATAAAAAATTTAATTACACTTACCGTTGACGTAAATGAGCCGAGAAGATCGTCGATGATTTCACGCCTGATCTTCGCTGGACAGCTGTGCGCTCGGGGTGAGTCAGGCGTGACTGAGGAGGAGCGCGAGTTGCCGCAAATTTATTTTCGCGTTATTATTTACAGTATCTATGGCATATTTACACCCATTTTTTTCACTGGTGTGGTTCAATGTGTTCTCACAAGATGATTTATAAACATAAAACTGTTGTCATTGTATATTGTATCCACATATTAGTGTCACAAGTATTTGCACAAAAATGTCTTATTTCACAATAAAATATACAATTTCTTATGATTTATTTCCACTATATACACACACTTATTCTGTATTTACATGTTTTGGCACCAGTCTTGGACATTTAGAAGTCATCAAGACTGTGATACTCGTTGAAACATCAGACATGGTACAGAGGGACCTGACACGCCGTGCACTAAGTCATCACCATTTTTCTTTTCTGTTCCCTTTTGGTTGTTGACCAGCATACTACACACGCACGCTGGCCTACTGCACGCTTTCCAGTTGGTGGTAAAAACCTGAGATTGTGTGTCAAAAAGGCATCCCTGTAAGCGTGCCTGGGTGTTGGAGCATGGTGCAGTACCAGGTTCAAATTGGGCCTCTGTACACCAGGAATTACTTTGCAAAACTTCTGTAGTAATTGTGTTACTACAGTAAATTGAATGCACGGAAATTATGTTTACCACCTGTTTTGACACTATACATAGTGTAACTGTTCAGCATTGTTACGTCAACATGGTGGAAAAACATTTTCTTGGTCCACTTCACTGTTTTCCGTACACACTCCACTGCCCCTACCATCATATCACATTTATCCACCAAACGCATGTTGATGTTATAGTCCAAGACACAATCTGGCTTATAGATTAGTTCTCTGGTGGTTCTGTTCACCTTGCCACTGTCTAGCATTGTTCCAGCGTGAATGGTGGTCAACATGTTGACTTCATGCCTGTCTTTCCACCGCACTGAAAGTATTCCACCTGTTTTTCTGAGCTCGCAATCACCAACCTGCATAGCAGTGTGAAACACTGGCATTTCCCTTCGTTTTGCCTTCACTGTGCCACACACTCCAGTTCTATTATCAAGCAAGAACCTGGTTAGCAAGGGACTGGTATAATAGTTATCTGTGTATAATATGTGGCCCTTGTTCAGATATGGTGCAAGCAGTGACTTCACAACACTACCTGAGAAGCCATGTTGGTCATTAGCAGGAATGTCTACATTTGTACCCGCATACATTATCATATGTAACACAATTCCTGTTTCACAGTCACAGAGTACAAAGAATTTCAATCCAAATCGGTGACGTTTGGAGGGAATATACTGCTTGAAGGCAAGACGTCCTTTGAAAAACACAAGGGATTCGTCAATCACAAGCTTCTGAGCTGGTACGTAGAAATCCCTGTACTTTCCGATAAGTTCATTCAGGACGTACCTTACCTTCCAAAGCCTATCATCATCATTCTGGTCTTCATCATTTGTAAAGTGAAGACACTTGAGGATTATCGCAAATCGGTCTCGAGACATATATTTGCCGAACATTGCTGTTGTAACAATATGGTCTTTGCTCCAATAATGGTCGATTATGTGTTTGACACAATGTTTCATCAACATACACAGTGCCAAAAACACATACATTTCACCTACAGTCGTATCTTTCCATCGCTGCAAACGTGAATAATCGGATAACTCCTCATCAATGAGATCTCTCGCTTATTTGTTCGTCTCATGAACAAGATGTTCCATTAGCGGCTCATCAAAATATGCAGTAAAATAGTCCATTTCACACATATCTGCACCTTTATCAGGGAAAATGTCTGTAATTCCAACATCCGAATTATCAAAAACAGGAATTTGTGGAACAAAATCTGTCCCATCACTCCACACAAAAACACCGGATGTCTTTCGAGAGCCAATAGCGGCACCACGGCGAGGAAACCGTGGACCAGGAGCTGAAGCAGGTCTAGGAACAGTAGGGGCGGGCAGGGACGGTGATGGAAAATTTCTCGATGTTGAGGGTCTTTGTTCATGTGGTGCCATGCGGTGCCGCATGGCTTGGCCAGATGCTGCTGACGCGACAAATGTCGCTTGGCAACACCACACACTCCTCCACTGGCACTAGCAAAACTATTTTCCGATTCTAAGTCACTAAAACCGGAAAATGATTCACCTTCAGAATCGTTGAGCAAAACATCAATATCTTGCAAGGGAGCACATGAACTGTGTGGTCTTGCACAAATTGGGGTCGAGTGAGGGCGAGGAGGCATGGGCAAGATGCTAGGCCTAGCAGCCTGGTGGAACCAGCATGTTCACACTCGTCATCAGTCGTATCCACCTCTGAGGGCTGTGTGTAGTCATGATCAAAGTCTGAGTCGTCAATATCAGACTCATCACCATCCGGGAACAAATTACGAGTAATTTCGTCCTGGTCAGAGGTCGCGAGGAACGCCTCGCTGAGCGGGGTCGGTCGTTGGAACTTGATGCGCTCGCCATGGTGTCCGCAGGGTAACTGAGGTCTGTACACAAAGGGGACTCACGCTGGATTTTTTTCCCAGGCGGGGTTTGTTTATGGTCGTTGAGGCTCGCCGATGACTACCCCTATCCCACGCGGGGCATTTAAATTATAGCGCTAGACACGAAATCATATTTAAATGATATATGCGGTTTCGGTTTTGTCCCTGATATCATATATATATATATATGATATGCGCGGTTTGAGGATTAATGCCTGCTACTACTACTGCTCTTTTTTCTCTATCAGCCGGCTAGTACATCTAGCTGCTTCCTGAGAGAAGCCACTTCCATGGCAACTTCCCTAACTGCAGACCTAGCTTCAGGGCTCCTTTTAAGCATTTCAGCAAATGAGAGCTGTGTTGTGGAGGTCCCCTCCACAGTAGCATTCCCATCTCCCTGAGGTACGGTTTGTGTCTGGTATTGCAGAGGAGTCTCCTTCAGGCATCTTATCTCCTCCTTTGCTGCCCTTAGTTCATCCTGCAGGTTGGCTACTGTCTCCCTCATTACCTCAGTCCTCCACTGAATTCATCCCACATTTGCTGGAATACTCCCTTCATCCAGGCTTCCTGTTCCGTCCCATCCTCTAAGTTTGTTCCAGCCGTGATTGTTATCCTGTGATTGTTATCCTGTGTTTGTCACCCCGAGTTCGTGCCCCTTCCATGTTTACTATGTGTGTGAGAGAGAGAGAGAGAAGAGAGAGAGAGAGAGAGAGAGAGAGAAAAGAATGGGGAGAAAGAAAGAGAGAGAGAGAGAGAGAGGAGAGAGAGAGAGAGAGAGGAGAGAGAGAGAGAGAGAGAAAGGGGGGAGAGGGAGAGGGGGAGAGAGAGAGGAGAGGAGAGAAAGGGGGGGAGGGAGAAGGGGAGAGAGAGAGAGAGGTGTGTGTGAGTGTGTATGGGGGGGGAGGGGGGGGGAGGGTTAGGAGGGTGTGGACCATATGGTTGGGAGGCTGTGTGTGTTCTGTTGGTGCTATGATGGAAGGCAGTTGGGGTGAGAGAGGGGGTGGGGAGTTGTCTCGGAGTAGGGCGGAGTGTTTTTTTTACAGTTCGGTGCCACAAACTAGTCCCCACGTGAGCCGAATATTTCCTTTGAGGTTCGTTTCCGTTTGTTAACTTATATCCAAGACTATTAAAAAGCAATAACACTGTACACCGTTTGACTGACTGACTTTGTAAGAGGCCTTACCTTACCGCCAATTCAAAACATCCCACAGCACAAACAGGTGTTAAATGTACTGTTGACAGTCGGGTGACGTAGGCCTGCTGTCTCCATGCACGCCACTGCCAGGCATAGTGTTTGTGTTTGCCTGTGTTTGACTTGTGATGGTACCAGCTTCGCCACCGCCATCCTTGCCGCCACTCACGTCGCCCCTGCTACATCACTCTGCTGTGAACTCCTGTCTACACTCATGCCTAGCACATCGTACTTCCTTCACCATCATCGACACAATATCGTCGTCTCAGCATTATCGTCGTGCTCCCGACAACATTTGTAGTGTGGGGTTCCCCTGAGCTTCACGCCACAGCCGCAAGGAGCGTCGCCCCAGATTTAAATAAACTTCATGTGTGCTTCTTGACACCTTCACAACGTTTCTCCTATTTTGGCTACTAGTGATTCTCATGAATTGCACCCTATTAAGATAAGTAATTGATAGATGTGCCTTCCTGTGCCATGTTCTAACAGTGATTTACGTAATAATAGCGACAACATCACATGTATTAACCATTCAGTGACTTGTTAAATATTCAGTACTCCATTCACACAGTTCCCTGAATCATTTCAACATTTCCTGCTTCTCACAGTAATTCTATTGTTCATTGTGTTACTAGTGTTATTAGTAAATTCAAAGTTTAGAGAAGTAAGAAATAATTGTTTTAGCAGTTTATTGCACAATAGAAAAAGTTGATTTTCCCACAGACAATAGAAAATAGAATTTTTTTTATATTTCTCCAGACGTAAATTTGGAATTTATTCTTTCAGCATTTTATTTTCAATTTTACCATAGCATGTTACACATATATCAGTGTTCAGTTTGTTTGTGCTAAACCCATATTTCTTGCATTGCCACTTGTTGTATTGAATAATATTTAATGAAATTTTGCAATTGCACTTTCCAGTTTTTATTCTAAATTGCTGTGCTTAGCTTGGTTTAATTGATTTACATACCTCTAATTCCAGCCATATTCATTCCAGATTGCTAATTTAATTAACAGTTTTGCTTGTTTTTAATTATCTTGTTGCCTAGTATAATTTAATCATTTTAATTCTGTCATTTCCTTACTTTAGCCAAGTTTGATATTTTTTCTGGGGGGAGCCCCGTCGGCTCCCCGGAGCTATCCCAGGCTGATATGCTAATGTTAGACTTTGGCATCAGTCATGTGTATGGAGTTCTTAGGCCTACCGGGGACCACGGCCAGAACCGGGCCCCCTCAGAGAGGCAAGGGGAGAAATGGCCTATAGAAGCCCCCGTGTGATTGGAAGCATTCTATGTCTGCCATCGACTGGGACAGGCACCCAGAAAGGTAAGCGCCCCAAAACAAACCCCTATTCTGGTTAAAATTGCTACCAAAAGTCGAACTAGTGGATAGAACTCCCCAACAGAAAACAAGCAAACTAGTATGACGTCACACGTCACCGCGCCGCTGTCTGCGCAGCTCCCCCCTCCCCGGGAGGGGGGAAGGGGGAGCCCCAGACCTCACACGCCGGCTATCCACCCATCAGTTCTTCGGCTGATGCTATAGGCACCGGTTATGTGCTCCGGCTCCAGTGGTTGTTTCAGCACTGTACCTAGAGTGTGGTGTCTGTTTTTCTAGGTGGTGCGTGAGCCGGGAGTGATTCTCCAGTACTCGGGCTGCATGCGCCTAGGGTTCCCTTCCCTAGGTGCCCTGTAAGTACTGCCCTTGGGACTTGGGGCCACCTTCCACAAGTTCCTTGGGGTCTGACCCTGCTAGGCCGTTTACTGCTTGGTTTTCGGCCGCTCTTTGTGTGCTCGGGTGTTCTGTCTCCCTTGGTCGCCTTAGGGTAAGGGGCAGTTTTGCACTGGTGGGGCACAGGGTACTGTGCAGCTTGTCTTTTCCCAATCATAGCGGCCGGCTCTGTTCCGCTTGGGTATGCTGTCCTCTTGCGGGGTTTTCTTTTTCTTTTTGGGCTCGGTTACCCAGTTGTGCTAAGCTGGTGCGGGCAGCAGAGGCATTGCACTTGAGCCTTAGTGGTGGCAACGCTCTCGTGGTAACTCCCCGGGAACCCCGGGGCTGCCCCGTTTTGGTTCTTGGTTTTTCCCCTGGATTCCCCTTCCTGCCTGCATCCGGTTCCTTACCGTCTGTAGGTTCAGGGCGGGGTTTGTTGGTGTTGAGACTCGGGCAGTCTCGGGGTAATCCCCTTCCGGGGTAGTGACGGGGGCATTTGAGCCTGTTCCTCCAGCCGTGTTGTAAGAGTCTGCCAGTGGGCTCCCTTCCTTCGTGTTTACACGGCTGCCCCGGTTTTCTGGTACGGCCGGGGCTTTGGGGGGACGGCTCGGCCCCGGGGCCTGTCGTGTGGGTTCCCGGGGCTGGGGAGGGGCTGACTTGGGGGGCCTTGGCCCCGTTGGTCCCCGTGGGGGTTTTTATCCCCCTCTAGGCGGGGCTTGTGGTTACACGGAGTAGGGTTTTCCTCCCCACTCGCCGTACGTGCTGTTTGGGCGTCAGCCCCTCCCCGGGCTCGGTTCCTTGGCCTTTGAGTTGGTTGGTTCCGTCCTGTGGGTGGATGTTTCCACCCACCCCTTGTTGGGACGGTGTTTTCGTCATGTTTCCCCGTTTTGGGGGTTCTACGTGACTACTGGTCTCGGGTGCGCCTGCGCCTTTGTGTGCCTTCTGGACTGGGTTTGGCTTCCGTGTTCTCGAGGGTATGGGAAGGTTTTTCGCTACTTCCCGCGTTATTGGAACGTCTGTCGGCTCCTCGTTCTTGTCGCCGTTTTGGGCTCTTTGTAGTCCGGTTGGGCTCCTTGTAGCCCTGTTGGGCTACTTTTGGGCCGGTTTGGGCTCCTTATGGGCCGGTTGGGCCACTTGTGGCCCTGTTGGGCTACTTGTGGCCCTGTTGGGCTACTTGTAGCCCTGTTGGGCTACTTGTAGCCCTGTTGGGCTACTTGTTGCCTTGTTGGCTTGCTTGTGGCCCGGCTGTGTGCCTTTTTTGGGCACTGTCTTCGCTTCTTTGGCCGGTTTTGATTCCTGCTCTCTTTTGGCTCTTTTTCTAGTGCAGTAGTCCTGGTTGCCGCCTTCCCGCAGGGCCGGTTGCGCGTTTTCGGCCAGCGTGTCGTGCGCCGCGGAGTTTGTTTTGGTCTGGGCGGTGTGTGGTGCTGGTGTTAGACGCCTTTTTGCTCCAGTGCTTCGCCTCTCGCTCTTCTCCCTTGCCGCGGTATGTGCCCCTTCGCTCCGGGGGTGTCCTGGGTTCCAGTTGTGGGGAGGCCGCCGAGGTTTTCCCTGTGTCATGGGTGGGGGCCGCTGCCTTCGCCTCTCACCTGCTCTGCAGGTCTGGCGTCTTCACCTGGCGGTACTCCCAGGTTCTTCTGGGCTCGGTTGAGTCGTGTCACTTCGGGCCACCGTTCGCCAGGTGAGTTTTCTGCGGTCTGGCATCTTTTGGCAGGGCGCTGGATGCGGTGTTATATACCTGTCTTTATTTGGGTATCTTTTGTACGACTGAGACCATTCGCACACCAGTGTCTGTCCCCCTTTTCACCCCTTCCTGTCCCACTCTTGTGCATGTCCAACCCATGCTAGGGTCCTTAAGGGGTTCCACCTTTGTTAGTGTTATGAGGTGGGGGTTGTGGTGTTGGTTCTGTACTCGCCTGGTAGGGCTCCTGGCTGTGCTTGCAAGGTTTTTGCGCTCTGGTGTTTGGGTCCCGCCTATGTAGTAGTACTTGCGGGATAGTACCAGTGGAGTGCAGTGGTGCTATAGGCACCATCGGGGAACACTGTATATCCATCAGAGGTCTGCAGTTGTTACACGACCTACTTGCGAGCATACGCCTTCTTGCTGGTACGTTCCCTTGGGGTTTTCCTTGAGGTTCTTCCGGGGCTTAGCGTCCCCGCGGCCCGGTCGTTGACCAGGCCTCCTGGACTGATCATCCTGGCTGTTGGACGTGGCTGCTCGCTGCCTGACGTCCGAGTCTCAGCCTGGTTTGATCGGGTATCCTTTGGAGGTGCTTCTCCAGTTCTCTCTTGTACCACCCCGTCCTCGCACGTTTAATAAGTCATTATTGACTTATTAGTTACGTGTATGGGTGACAAGCATCATAGTTTCCCTTTCAAAACTTCATGGAAAACACCGACCTTACTTAGCCTACTTAGCATGTTAACATAAGCGTCTATTGGTTTCGTAATTACAGTTGTTACTTAACCTATTATAGGTATAACAACGCTGAACACTGTGGGGGATTGCCAGTTATGCCCCTTATGGTCCGTCCGTGGACTTTCGGGGCATGCTTGCTTGCTTTCGCATTAGTTATGGCCATCCTGGTTGTGAGGAGTCTGTGGGCCTGCAGACCGCTCCATGTGGCTGCCTGGTGGGCCTTCTCCTGGCCTGTCTAGCCTGGCCTCGGGCCAGGCTTGGGGTGTACATGAGCTCCTAGTTCCCCATCCAGCCGATTTTGAGCGGGGTTTCTCCGCCGTCGGTCGCCTGGTATGCAGGTTCCTGGGCCTGCTGGGTTCTGTCGTGTACTCACCTAGTTGTACTCACCTCGTTGTGCTTGCGGGGGTTGAGCTCTGGCTCTTTGGTCCTGCCTCTCAACCGTCAATCAACAGGTGTACAGTTTCCTGAGCCTATTGGGCTCTATCATATCTACACTTGAAACTGTGTTTGGAGTCAGCCTCCACCACATCGCTTCCTAATGCATTCCATTTGTCAACCACTCTGACACTAAAAAAGTTCTTTCTAATATCTGTGGCTCATTTGGGCACCCAGTTTCCACCTGTGTTCCCTAGTGCGTGTGCCCCTTGTGTTAAACAGCCTGTCTTTATCAACCCCCCTTTATCGTGTCTCCGTGGGCCCTGTCTGGGGTCTGTCTGCTCCGTTCTGCCTTTGCGGGAGCACGTTGCTCTTTACCTGTGGCATGTTGCGGTGGTGCCTGTTGCTACTACTGCGCGTGTGCTTTAGTACCGTGTTTCGCGGTGGCGTGTCCTTATTCCTGGGGTTTATGTTTCTGCTCTTTCGTCCTGCCTCACCCCAGTTGTTTTCCTGGCATCTCTTTTTGTCTGTTTTGCCTGCACTTACTGCTATGTTGGGGGGGGGGGCGTGGTCGGTTTCCACCACTTCTTGCTTGTGCGTTCCCTTGTTTTCCTCCTCTGCACAGGGGGTTCTGCGTGTGTTCCTTGGCTTCTAGGGCTTTTTTCGGCCTGTGTCCTGTGGTGTGCTTCTTTGTATCGGTCTGTTGCAGTTGCTCGTACCTCTTGGTTTGGGTCCAGTTCTGGCGGCAACCCGTCCGCCTTTTTGGGTTTCCTTGCTTGCCCTGCAATTGTTTTTTTCGGGGTCTGGCGATGTCCCGCGTCGGACCTGTCATTTCTGAACTCCTGGCGGGTTTGCTTGCTTGGAGTTTTTCTGTTCGGCAGACGTTCCATCTCCTTGTGCCACCTGAGTTCGGTGGTCGCGCCCGAGATCTTCTTGCGGCTCCGCCTTTTCCTGGGCTCGGAGGGGCCTTGTCGGGGCTGCTTCCGTCTGCCTCATGGTCTCGCCTCCAGCTGGTGGTCGGTGTCCCACCTGCGTGTTTCTCTTGGCGGCAGTATGGGGTGTTTTGGCGGTCCTTCCTTTTCCTGTCCTTCTTAGGTGGTTACTCTTGTTACCGTCGGCTTGGTTTTTGGTGGGGGTTGGGGCCGTCGTCGTGCCGCATACTGTCGCCTCTCTCTTTTTGTGGCGGGGCCGGCTTTGGCTTGCTTTCGGTCTTGGTGTTGCTTCTACACCGTTAGTAAGCTGTCTTGTGCGTCGTTTCACCTCCGGCCTGTTCGTGCGCCGCTTGCACCATCCTGGTCTCCGCGGTTGTGTGCCACGGCGTCTGTGTCCGGAGCGCATTTTGCGTTGATCCGGTTCTGTTCTTCCGGTTCGCCTGTGCTGGTGTCCCGGGTTGTCAGCCGTGTTCTTGCGGCTCGGCTGCCTGTGTTCTTCCCTCCTGTCCGTGGCGTTCGTGGCTTTGCTCTCGCTGCGTATGGATGACGTGTTCTCGCAGTCTTTCGGGCATGGATCTTTGGTGTTCGTTTGAGGGCCTTGCTGCTCGTTGTTGTGTTGTTCCCGGGACTGTCCGGGGCTGTGGCGCCTTGGGTTGGCATTGCTGCCGGTTGTCTCGCTTCCAGGGGAGGGGTGCGTGGTGTCCGCCTCCCGTTTCCGTCCCTTTTGATCTTCCTCTGTGGGTAGTTAGCTCCGGGGAGCCGACGGGGCTCCCCCCAGAAAACCAGCGTTGAATGTAATGAAACGCCATTTTCTGGGTGAGTCCCGGAGGCTCCCCGGCAACCCTCCCTCCCTCCGGTCGGCGGTTTTTCGCGTGTCTTGACATCCAGCCTCAGAACTGATGGTGGATAGCCGGCGTGTGAGGTCTGGGGCTCCCCCTTCCCCCTCCCGGGGAGGGGGAGCTGCGCAGACAGCGGCGCGTGACGTGTGACGTCATACTAGTTTGCTTGTTTTCTGTTGGGGAGTTCTATCCACTAGTCGACTTTTGGTAGCAATTTTAACCAGAATAGGGGTTTGTTTTGGGGCGCTTACCTTTCTGGGTGCCTGTCCCGGTCGATGGCAGACATAGAATGCTTCCAATCACACGGGGCTTCTATAGGCCATTGCTCCCCTTGCCTCTCTGAGGGGGCCCGGTTCTGGCCGTGGTCCCCGGTAGGCCTAAGAACTCCATACACATGACTGATGCCAAAGTCTGACATTAGCATATCAGCCTGGGATAGCTCCGGGGAGCCTCCGGGACTCACCCAGAAATGGCGTTTCATTACATTCAACGCTGGTTTTTGAGTGTTTTATTTTTTGTGTGTATTCTATTTCTTATGCCCAGTGCACTTAATTAATTTGCGTTCAACTGTCACTTCCTCGGTAGTGACAATGCCTACCACTGTTGCAACTCTCTTCTGATTCAACTGGAGCAATTGCTCGTACTACTGTCCAGAGGTCAGCTCAGGAAATGGCTATTCCACTTTTTGCTGGCGAGTCCCTTATTCGAGTCAACCTCAACCGTTTAGTANTAAGTCCAAAATATATCTTGATTCTTATACTCGAGATATTGTTACAATAAACGTTTGAAAACAAAGTTTATATCTGTATTTAATTACTATTTTTTTCTGAATTGTGAAGCCTGTATTGCCCGCCTGGCAGGACACTGATGAGTCTTTGTAAAATACTTAAGAGATAATAACATGTCCGTATTCAACTTTGACTCCTCTAACGTCACACACCTCATGGGTGGCAGGCTTGATTATGTCATTGGTCACGGTCTCATTGATAATGCTGTCGGAGGATCAATTGTTCATGAATTAGTTAGTGATCACTTTGCCATATTCAGTTCATACACTATCAATAATGTCAAACCCTTAAGCTTTGGAAAAAAAAGGACACTGATGCATTGGAAGTTTTCATGTGTCCGGACACCGACGATGGTGTGGTATTGGCTATTTATTTAACCATGTCTTGGCTTTCATTTAAGATATATTTTACTTGAAATGTAGTCACATTATCGTCTACATCTTTGTTTATGCTGACATATAGACCTTTGATGTTACTTTGCACATATGCAAATGAATTACACAATTAATTCACTTGTTTGCAGGCCTTCACACTCCCTGAGATAGCCATCACGTAACTGTAAAAATGCATATATCTTCAGCTTATATTTCTATCTTTATTATGACATAGAAAACTTCGTTTATTACAATATTTAGATTAAATTAACATTGATCTTCGAAAGATCATAGATCCCATCGATAGGGAGAGCGTCGGCCAAGAAACCTTGTTTAAAATATGAATATCTTTCCAGTCTAATAAGATATAATCTCTGTGATGGATTCACAAAAACTATTTATCTCTGCCTTTCTGATAACATATACAAATCTAAGTTTTATTTGTGAATCTCTATTAATTAAGCAATATATCAGAGAGCGTGTAGGGTTCGGTGTTCTATGAACGAAAAGGACATGGGTAGTTTAAGTAGCGAACGCATACAAACGAATAACGTTAGTATCTATATAACAAAATTATTGTCCTGTGGAGTTGATTTAACTTCCAGACACATTTTTTTAAATAAATATTAAATGTTTTGTGGGTATTTATGAAAGATATTATTACAAATACCCATTCTACTTGTTAATATCATTAATTAAATTTGCGACAATTTGAGCAAAGAAGTGCGACGACTGAATCACTGTGTACAGGAGGCTGATATGGCAGCAAACACTCTCCAGGCGACCATATATCTTGGATAAGTCGCTCCACAATTTTGTCGCTTGGACCGTCGACTTCCTATGGCGTCACCTGCTACACATTTACTTCGAATTTCGATATGAAATTACATTATTTCAGAGTGAAAATAGGTTTGATCGTGTTCTACGTGCAGCACCAACATTACAGTAAGTAAATATATCATATTTCTTCATTACTTACGTAATACTAGGAGGATTTGGGTACATTTGGGTAGATTTGGGTAGATTTGGGTAATTCTACGGACCCATTGTGACTTCGCTCTCAGTGCACCAGGTACAGATAAATTTTCGCTTCCTGTTTCTTCATTCTGTGTGCTTGCAAATAACGCACTCACGAACACCCTTGGCTTTAGTACTTGTAGGTTGTATGTAGCTAAGCTTGTAAAGCATAAGGTAGTATTGAAAAGATTATAGGAAAATATCAATTTGTAAGGTAGTCTTGAAAAGAAAGCTTTGTATAGTCCCACACAGGAAGAGATTCAGCTTACCTCAAGAGTGGTAAGACCTTTGCCCAGCCCCATCAGCCAGAAAGAGATTCAGCTAGCCTCAAAGAGTGTCCGTCAGTTAGGAAGAGATTCAGGTAATCATGAAAATATCTATGGAAAACACCACCATGGAAGCCGCTAACACTGTTCATCTATGCTATTTGTATCAGATGCATCTTCACAGAATGCAGAAAACAATTCATCTATGTATCATCTAAATAAGTTGTAGATAGCATAGGATTGCAAGGGTGATGCTCAGAGCTACAACTGGATATGCTCGCTGTATCGTCCTCATAGGTGCTGTATCACTTGCATCCGACCTTTGTGTTAGGTCCTTATTGCGCCTAGCTTCACCAATATTATGACCCTTGTGTTCTTCAAACAATAATGTTTGTATTTCACCGAAAGAGCGTTATCTTTCAACACCGCGTCGGACAGGTGTTTGGGAGCCAGAGACGCGTGTGCCACCCATGGTTGCTCATTCAGTACTAACCCAGCCAGCAGCCCTAGGGCATTCTGGGAATTTTTTCCAAGATGGCTGCCTCTCACTGGAGGTCCTAAAGAGTCCATTTCGTACACAACCAACCTCGTACACATTTAGAATTGGTACCGAAAAATCAAAAAGAGTTTTCTCGGTTGGCGCAGTTTCCCACCGACTGAGAATACTCGGTCGGTGCAGTTAAGTGGTTAAGGCTAGCCAGCCTGTGGTCTATCCCCATGCCCATGACATTCGCAAGTTCGCGGCTCTTGCCGCCGTCTTGGCAATATGTCCTGGGCTGACATTCGGGCGCGGGGATTTTGGTGGTCGAACAAGGTCCTGGCTGCTCGTTACCTTGTCAATGTCCCTGGGCCCGGTCAGGCCTGTGTCGCTTTGGGTCGGCGGATGCAGCCAGTTGTCTCGACTTCGGGTTGAGGAGTGAGCAGCAACCGCCTCCCGGGTAAGTCCCTATTCTTTTCCTCTGTGGGTAGTTAGCTCCTGGGAGCCGTAGGGACTCCCCCCAGAAAACCAGCGTTGAATGTAATGAAACGCCATTTTCTGGGTGAGTCCTGGAGGCTCTCTGGCGTCCCTCCCTCCCTCCGGTCGGCGTTTTTTTTCGCTTGTTTTGACATCCAGCCTCAGAACTGGGGTGTGGATCGCCGGCGCAGTAGGTCTGGGCTCCCCCTTCCCCCTCCCGGGGAGGGGGGAGGGCTGCGCAGACAGCGGCGCGACGACGAATGACGTCATACTAGTTTGCTTGTTTTTGTTTGGGGAGTTCTACCCACTAGTTCGGCTTTTGGTTGCAATTTTCACCAGAATAGGGGTTTGTTTTGGGACGTTTACCTTTCTGGGTGCCTAACCCGGTCGATGGCAGACATTGAATGCTTCCAACCACACAGGGGTTTCTATAGGCCATTGCTCCCCTTGCCTCTCTGAGGGGGCCAGGTTCTAGCTCGTGGTCCCCGGTAGGCCCATAAGAACTCCGTACACATGACTGATGCCAAAGTCTGACATTAGCATATCAGCCTGGTAAGCTCTGGGGAGCCTCCGGGACTCACCCAGTAAATGGCGTTTCATTACATTCAACGCTGGTTTTTTGAACATGGTGAAAGTAACAGATTAACATTAGGCGATGCATTTTTATGATTTATAACAAAATAGAGCATGATAACAAATTCATTATTATTGGTATTATTATGTATTACTCAGCAATGCTATACAGACACCAGCTGCATATCCACTTTGTGGACACTTCTTGCTACTATTCTTCTTCTTTGTACATTGGACAAGTGCTTGCATCTCTTTATTACTGCATTATCCCTCATTTCAGTTAATAGGAGCTGTTCTCCTTATCAACAAAATGTTCTCCTTTAAAAAAAAATTGTCTAAAACACATTTCTGAAAATATTGGGATGAAACTTTCATGACGCTTAAGCCAATAAGTTGGAGATTTGTTTAACATTTAATAATAATTTTCAAATAATTCAAATATTTTTTGCCCAGCTCCAGCTTTTACAGCCCAGGCTGTAGCAGCTTAATGGTCAATGCACATAGTTTGTATTACGTAGGCTGTTAGAGAGGGAGGGGGCAGCTGAAAACCTGCCCATACCCCCTTCCCCATTCCTGCCCACCCTCCTTATTCCAGCCCACCCTTCTTATTCTTGCCCACCCTCTTTACTCCTGCCCACCCTCCTTACTTTTGCTCAAGCATAATACCTAAAAAAATTATTTAATTTTTCTAAACATTTACTATGTTTTGGTGCGAAAAATTTAGTCATAGAAACCTTAAATTTGTTTTATTTTGCCTTAATAGGTAATACTGCTTCCAGTCTCTGCTCGGCTACCCAGGACGATAGCAAACAACTTTTGCCCATTAATGATGGTAAGGACAATTTTATTCTTACTGTACTACCAGTGTGTGTTTATCATGTTGATGTCAATAACCAGTGATTGTGAGTGTATTAATCAAGATATTTTCATTAACTAGTGTATTAATGTTGGTGTTGTCATTTACCAGTGATGGCGAGTGTATTAATTATAGTCATTACCCAGTGATGGTGAGTGTATTAATCATATTGTCATTACCCAGTGATGGTGAGTGTATTAATCATATTGTCATTACCCAGTGATGGTGAGTGTATTAATCATATTGTCATTACCCAGTGATGGTGAGTGTATTAATCATATTGTCATTACCCAGTGATGGTGAGTGTATTAATCATATTGTCATTACCCAGTGATGGTGAGTGTATTAATCATATTGTCATTACCCAGTGATGGTGAGTGTATTAATCATATTGTCATTACCCAGTGATGGTGAGTGTATTAATCATATTGTCATTACCCAGTGATGGTGAGTGTATTAACCCTTGTGTTGCTAAGGGATATTTGTTCCCTGTCACCCACAGCCGCAAAAAATTTCCTCCTAACCTGTTTGTGTTTCCTGACCACGAGAGAGAAAAAAAATTAATCGTACTTACAAATGACATAAATGAGCCGACAATATGAGCGATGACGTCACACCCTGCATGCTGGCTCATGCAAGGTATATTCACGTAGTTGTATTCACCTAGCTGTGCTTGCGGGGGTTGAGCTCTGCTCTTTGGCCCGCCTCTCAACTGTCAATCAACTGTTACTAACTACTAACTATTTGCCCCCCCCCCTCCACACACACCCAGGAAGCAGCCTGTGACAGCTGACTAACTCCAGGTACCTGTTTACTGCTAGGTAACAGGGGCATCAGGGTGATAGAAACTGCCCATTGTTTCTCGCCGGCGCTGGGATACGAACCCGGGACTACAGGATCACGCGTACAGTGTGCTGTCCACTCAGCCACCGGCCCCCATGCGTCCCAGAGGCATCGCGCGCAGTCTTCAAGCAGCCAGAATTGCCACAAATTTATTTTTGCTGCATTATTTATAGTGTCTAGGCGTATTTTATCACAAATATTATTTACTAATTGTGTTGCATATAATGTTACTTCATGTTCAATGGTAATAAATGTTGCATACATTGAGTATACACATGCGCACAAAAATGTTTTCCCATTATGCCAATATAATATGTATTCACATTGTTCATTATTATGTTTACACACATGCACACACTATTTACAGGTTTTTGCACTATTATTGCACATTTAGAAGTCTTGGAGAGAGTGGTAGTCATTGAAGCAGTTGACAGCACATAATGGAACTGCACACGCTTCACACCATGTTTGCACAAGTTTACGTTTCTCATCTCTTTTTTGTTCTACAAACTAAGCAATCATCATGGCCTATTGCATGCTTTCCAGCTGGTGGCAAATGTTTTAGTCTGTGTGCTTGAAAGCCCTCAGTGTGAGCGAGCCTGGGTGTAGCAGCATGCTGCAACACTGGGTTCATGATGGGTCTTTGTATGCCAGAAACATCTTTGCCAAACTTTGCTAATAACTGTGTCCCAAGTGTAAAAGCAAACGAACGGAAACTTGGTTTACGTCCAGTTTTCACCAGATACATATTATAGCTCTTCAGCATGCTTATGTCAACAAGACGGAAAACACTTTTTTCGTCCACTTCAATGTTTTCCGCACACACTCGACAGTGCCCACCATCATGTCAGATTTATCAACCAAACGCATGTTGATATTATAGTCAAGAACACAATCTGGCTTATATACTGGTTCTTGCGTTACTCGGTTCACCTTGCCACTGTTCATCATTCTACCATAATGAACGGTTGTCAGCAAGTTCACTTCTCTCTTGTCTTTCCACCTAACTGAGCGTATTTGATCACTTTTTCTTAGCTGGCAGTCACAAACTTCAAGTTTATTGTCAAACACTGGCATTTCCCTTCTTCTTGGCTTTACTGTACCAAACAATCCAGTTCTATTTTTAATCAAGAACCTAGCTTGCAAGGGACTTGTATAGCAGTTATCTTTGTATAAAATGTGGCCCTTGTTCATCCATGGTACCATCATGACTTCACCACACTACCTGAGAAACCATGTTGGTCGTTACCGGGAATGTCTACATCACTAGCAGAATACAGAATCATGTGTAACACGTATCCTGTTTCACAGTCACAAAGAACAAAGAATTTCAATCCAAATCTGTTGCGTTTGGAGGGAATATACTGCTTGAATGCAACATGTCCTCTGAAAAGCACAAGGGAATCGTCAATCACCAGCTTCTGTGCTGGTACGTAGAAATCTCTGAACTTTCCAATCACTTCATTCATATAGTGCCTGACTCTCCAAAGTCTATCATCCTCTGTTCGGTCCTCATTACTTGCAAAATGAAGACACCTGAGGAGTATCTGAAACCTGTCTCAGGACATATATTTCCCGAAGAAAGGTGTTGGAATAGTCTGGTCTTTGCTCCAATAATCTGTGATAGCGTGGTTGATACAATGTTTCATCAACATACATATTGCCAAAAATACATACATTTCACCTACAGTAGTGTTTTTCCAATGCTGCAATCGTGAATATTCTGTTATCTCTTTTCCAATGAGATGAGTCGCATGAAGGTTCATTTGGTGTACAATATATTCCATGAGCGGCTCATCATAAAATGCTGTAAAGTAATCCATTTCACACATGTCCTCACCATTATCAGGGAAAAGGTCTGTAATCCCAACTTCTTTATTGTCAAAGGCAGGAATTAGAGGAATAAAATCGTCACCATCACTCCACACAAGTACACCTGGTGTCCTGCGAGGCGCAACAGCGGCACGACAGCGAGGAAGCGTTGCACACCGTGGACCAAGAGCTGAAGCCTGTCTACACAAAGTACGGCCGCTATGTGAACGTGAGGTGAAATCACGTGAACATGAGGATCTTGGTTCTTCATGTGGTGCATGCGGCGGCGCTTGGCTGGGCGAGACGCTGCTGACACGACAAATTCTCGCCCCGTATCACCACTGGTACTAGCAACAGGCATTGTAACACTATGCTCTGAATCCACTTCACTAAAACCAGAAAATGAGTCACCTTCCTCTGACTCGTCGCCCAAAATATCCTCATACTCTAAATAAGCACAAGAACTGTGTGGTCGTGGGTGAATTGGAGTAGACACTGGGCGAGGAGGCACGGGTGAGCATGTAGGCCTCGCCATGGGAGGAGACTGTATCTCATATTCACTGTCTGTGCTACTATCATCGGTCCATTGTCTGTAGTCCTTATCAATGTCAGGGTCATCAAAAATCACTTTCCTCACCATCAGAAAATAATCACTAGTTATTTGCTCTTTAGTAAGTGATTGCGTGGTGCGTGCTCGGGAGGCGTTTGGCCGTGCGTTTGCCATGGTGACCACTGGGTAATTGGGGCCTCCCATGCATTGGTAGCGTGAGCTGGATTTTTTTTTACAAAATGGCAGCTGGTTTACTATAGCCCCTCGGCAGCATATGGGGGCCCCCTTACCCCGCTGGCCATTCAAATCTTGTGCGGTATCCCATCACGTCATTTGCACAATTTATAGCAAGTTACTCAACACATCATATGACGTGTTGTGCAGTTTAAGGGTTAATCATGGTGTTATTACCCAGTTATGTTGAGTGTATTAACCCTCTGAAATGCAAATAGCGCATAATTTTGCTCAATCAGGGGTGTGCATAGCACCTTAACAACTGCACTGCGCCAAACGACAAATGCCATTCGCCAATTACTGCGCCAACTGACAAAAGTATTTTTTATTTCTTCGTATACGGTCGAAGCACGCTCACGGTAGGTTGGGTACAAAATGGACTCTTAGTACCTACAGTGAGAGGCAGCCATCTTGGAAAAAATTCCCAGAATGTCCTAGGGCTGCTGGCTGGGTTAGTACTGAGTGAGCAACAATGGGTGGCACACGCGCCTCTGGCTCCCAAACACCTGTCCAACGCGGTGTTGACTTGGGTACAAGATGGATTCCTGAGGTGTTTGCCAAATTGAAAAAAATTCCCAGCATTCCCCACGGTCATGGGCAGGCTCATATTCAAGGTAGCAACCATGTCGTATTCATCCATATCGAGCTCCCAGCCCTAGTTGACCATGTTTTTAAGAAAACATCATCTGATGTTGGAATACAAGGCATATTGCTTGAAGATGAGCATGCCAATTATTTTGATATCCCAAATCTGGAAAAAGACCTAACACAGGTATCTGCTACTAGTGATATGCATATTGAAGTGAACGATGTGGAGAGTGTGTACAATACACAGCTCTCACAGCCCTGCCATGCCAGACTAGGTCATCACCATCAGTGGAACAACACAAATGAATTTTTGTATGTTCCACTAAACATTTAGTGCCAAATGCAATTCATTTGGACCATCCGGGAATTCGTTAGAGCGGGGTCTGTTAGAGTGATGATGCACTGTATTTGAAAAGAAAAAATGCAGGAGTAGAGAAGTGATTGTAAATATTATTCAGCAGATATGTAAGTAATAAAATTTGGCAGATATTGTATATAAGTAATAAAATTTACCAGATGTAAAAGTAAAAATAATAAAGAACAGAAGAGTGGGAAATTAGATAATTAATCAAATTAAGATTTCTAGAGTAAACGAATTGAGATTCAAATAATTAATCAAATGGAATACAAATAATTAGCTAAGTTAAGAATTAGATTAATATTGTAATACATGAATATTATATGGTAATAATACAACATGGGCAAGGATATGCAATACAGTATAAACAGAATTAGACAATTAGATTAAGATTATGAATAAATAAATAGATTCAGATTCAAAATAATTAATTAAAAAGGAAACATAATTAATCAAATTAAAAATTCAGTAATCTCTTAAGATTGTAATACAGTAATATCATATGGTAATAAGACAAGTTGGATAAGGGTATGCAATAGAAACAAACACATATCACCTGGAAACACTGATGTACTTAAAGCTTAAGAATCCATTAACAATACTGGAATATTAGACAGCAAAGAAGACTAGTAGCTAATATTAATGGGCAGATATATAAGTGAGAAATTAAATTATTAATTTATAATTCAGAAAGTAATGAATTAAAGATTCAGATAATTTGACAAATTAAGAGTTCATGGTTTATAACATTTTGGGAAATTGAAGTGTTAGTATCAACAGATAAATGGGTAAGTTGCAAATATTGTAAGCTAAGAATCTGATAACTAGACAATTAAGCATTCAAAAAATTATTACATTTTATAAAATTGAAGTCTTTGTAGTAATAGTTATAAGAGGGTAAATTATATGTATTTAGAGCCAATAATATAAAAAAGAAGCATTTAGTAATTAATATACATATACAATGGGGCCTCGACTTACGATGCTAATCCGTTCCCAGAGACGGATCGTAAGTTGAAGCGATTTTTCCCATAAGAAATAAAGGGAATTGAATTAATCCGTTCCCCACCCTCCAAAATATTAACATACAAATACATTTTATACTGAATTCAATGTTTTTTTCTAACTACAATACAGTACCAAAGTTTCTCTTACCTTTATGGAGGGCTCTTGATGGCGTATGGAAGATGGTGATGAGGGGGAGGAGGAGAGTAGTTACTGTTTGGAAGGGGAGTCCCCTTCCATTATCACATTAGGCAGTGATGTTTTCTCTGGGGTACTTTTTCCTACGTTTTGCCTGAATACCACTAGGGCCTGGTTGTGATTCAGTGCTTGTTTGTCTCACTACAAATTTGTCAAGAGACATTTGTTTTTCCCTTCTTTTTAACATTAGTCGGTAAAGATGCATCACAGTGTCATTGAATAGGTTAAGGCAACGACCTACTGCAGCTAGATTTGGGTGAGTCGTTTCAGCAAAGGTTTGCAATTCTTCCCATGCTGCACACATTTTCTTAATTGTTGAGGAAGAGACATTCTGTACTCTTGTTTCTGCTCTATGGTCATCCTTACATGGGTTTTCATATGTTGAGCTTTACCACTGACTTTCCTGGGACTCATGGCGTGATATATAATAATTACTTTAATGTTCAAAATGCAAAAAATCACCACAGAAGCGGAATTTCTTATAGGCGCGATCGTCACTAAGCGGGCAGCTGTAGTAAACTGAAGCAGGTCGGCCGCGTGACCGGGAACCACGAGCTCGGTCGACCTGAACGTGTACCAACAAATATCGGATGTCGAGTCGCATTTTTCGATGAAATTTACATCGTAACTCGAAATAATCGTAAGTAGGGGCAATCGTATGTCGAGGTGCCACTGTATAAAAAGCCAAAATTTAAATATGGTTAGGCTAGGTAAGGCCTGATCACTCATGTGTTACTCTCAGCAATGACATTGGAAGTTCGCTGACTTCCAGTTCTGTCACGATCAACAAAGAAAGCCAGTAATTGTTGGACACTTTTGATTTCATGTCTTTTGCTGTTCTTTCTTAGCAATGATTGTTCCATTCCTGGTGTAGCACTGCTTGATAAGGTTTGGGTTTTGTTTGTGAATATGATGCAGTCTGTAGAGGAGGATCAACGCTGCTTGGTAAGGCACTCATTAATATAAAGATTGGTTTTATATTTGTAGCTGATTGAATGAGGTCTTACTTATCATTGATATAAGCCAGTTTAGTGAGCATCTGCCTGGTGCTGTGGTGATTGTTTTTATCTATTCTGATAGATTTAATAGTATCAGTAAAGTTTATCTCTGATCTAATCAGTTGATGGGCTACACTCGAACAGTTTTGACCTTCTTGTTCTTCAGGCAGTTCAGTAAAGCTGATGATGAGCAAATCATGGAGTTTTTGTTAATACTGTTGTCTGGAGATCCTGAAACACTTATAAATTCAGTACTACCTACCTAACTACACATGCTGTATTGCATATTAATGGGTTATAAGGCAGTCCAAACATGGTATAAGTATGGAATACTATAACTCTCATACTGGGTGGGGTGGATATTATGAGGGACTGGTGGCTCATAACAGTTGTCACTAACCTGTGTTGGTGAGTGTATTAATATTATCACTTTCGCGCTCCGATGTCGCTTTCCAGTGACATCCGTTTTTCTCCTGGGCCGTCTCGGATGATGTGGTCTGAAATTATCCATTAAAATATTTGTTAAAAATTAAAATTTTAACTGATCAATCTGGGTGTGGTTTCAAAATGAGCACCTTTAGATTGCACACAATTTGATGCCAAAATGAAAGACGTAACATGAAAAATGACAGTCTCCGTGGTGTAGTGGTAAGACACTCGCCTGGCGTTCCGCGAGCGCTATGTCATGGGTTCGTATCCTGGCCGGGGAGGATTTACTGGGCGCAATTCCTTAACTGTAGCCTCTGTTTAACGCAACAGTAAAATGTGTACTTGGATGAAAAAACGATTCTTCGCGGCAGGGGATCGTATTCCAGGGACCTGCCCGAAACGCTACGCGTACTAGTGGCTGTACAAGAATGTAACAACTCTTGTATATATCTCAAAAAAAAAAAAAAAAAAAAAAAATTGATGTCAGAACACTGGAAAGATATATATAATTTTGTGGTGATGAGTGTCAAAAAGTGTCCAAAAGTTAAAATATTTGTTAAAATTCTATTTATTATTTTATTATTATGGGACTAGTTTTAAAATACGCGCCTTAAGATTGCGCACAATTCGATACCAAAATGAAAGACATAACACGAAAATTGATGTTCTGTTTTTGGCTATGATGAATTGTTCTAAAATTATTGGTAATTACTGTACTGTAGTGTATAGGCCGCTCCACATCCCCCTTATTCCCCAGGTGATCCCTCCCAACGCTCCCCTCTCTCCTGACACAACCCACCCCCTTCCTACACCATGCGCCCCGAGCCACAGCCGTACGGGATTAATACGGTACAGCCCGCAGCCTGACTTTCATATCCGGACAGTTCACTCCTTGTTCGGCTGACTGTCGGATATTGCAATATCGGCAGCAAGTTAACCGGCCCAGATTTTTATCCGGACAAACACCTGATTTTCCAGCTCCTATGGACATTTTGGCCGGATATTGAGATAACTTTATCCGGTCACGATTTTGGCCGTATAAGGGCGTTTTCTGGATATTCGAATCCCGGATAATCAAGTGTCTACAGTAATTATTTTGTGTGACATGGCGTTGGAATTGAGCTGTGTTTTTATCATACCGTAAATTTTGTGAGTATAGATTGTTTTTTTTTTTTCATTTAATTTTTAACTGTTTTTCTTATATTTCAGTGATGGGAACATCAGATCATTTGATGTTCCTAATTTTCTAATGGGAACATCAAATCATTTGGGAATGCATCGAACGAGGGAGTGGGGAATGGTGGGGAGGACGAGGGGACGGGAGTGGGGGGATGGTGAGGGGGAACAGTGGAGGGGTAAGGGTGGGAAGGACGAGGGGATGGGGGAGTTGGGGATGGTGGGGACGAGGGGACGGGGAATGGAGAATGGTGGGGAGGACAAGGGGACAGGGGAGTGGTGATGATGAAGAGGATGAAGGGACGGGGGAGGGGGTAATGGTAGGGAGGATGAGTTGATGGGGAGTGAGAGATGGTTTGGAGGACGCGGGGATGGTGGGAGGGGAATGGTTAGGAGGAGGTGGGATGGTGGGGAGGACTAGGGGACGGGAGTGAGAAATGGTTGGGAGGATGAGGGGCTGGGGAATGGTGGGGAGGACTGGGAGATGGGGGAAGGTTGCTGTGGCTCAACAATGCACATGCGTTGCTGAGCCATAGCAACGCGTGGCCAAGTACAGCTGGTAATAATGTATATTGGATTAATCAGTTCCAAACCACAAAAATAAATACTGTATAGTTATACAATAATTAAATGGAATAAATAACACACTACACTTTACCTGTACTTCGGAGAGTTGATGGCATATGTGGAAACTAGTGAGGCAGAGGAAGAGAGATGTTCTTTGGCAGGGGAGTTCCCTAACATTAAAACTTCTGGAAGTTGTGCTTCTGATGTTCTTTCTCTATTCTGTTTCCCTATTACACTCACTGAATGCTTTCCTTACAAGTAACTTGTCCAAGGATGATTGTTTTTGCCTGTGCATTAAAATATTTTAAAGTGAGACATAGCACTGTCATTCAACAGATTTGTAACACAGTTTGTCAAGGTGATAATTTCAAGAAAAGGTTTGCACTTTCCCTCATTTTGCACACATTTCTTTTAATAGAGAACTAGATTTAGGCATACCAAACTCAGTAACAAGAGCTGACACTCAGGTACCACTCTCATATTTAGCTATGAGTTCTTTCTTCATCTGTATCGTGATTCTAACCATTTTTCTTTTTGATTGGCTCATATCACAAACTTTCATAGGTGACATGGTGACTTATTTACAATAAGAATATAAAAAATATCCAAGAGAAAAGTGTAGTAAGTTATGCACTGAACAACAGCTATGGTGAAACTGATGCATCAGGGACGCGTGTTTACATCTGAATGCCGAGCAAACAGACGAATACCGAACACAAACACAGAGTTTGAATACCGAAAAGTGCGAATTATGAGCAGTGCAAATACAGAGGCTCCTCTGTACAAAGAAATTATGTAAATATAATGTAATTTGTATTGGTACATACAGTACAGTACTGTAATATTACTTTTTGTTATAAATTCTTCTAGCTTAACCAAATATTTTTTTTCCACAGGATGACAACCCAGAGGAATGTTCAGTGTGTTTTAACAATTATGATGACAATCAGCTACGGCCTCGCACACTGCCTTGCGGACACACATTCTGCTCCCAGTGTATTAACAATGCTATCAAGAATGGGCAGAATAGGCAGCTGACCTGCCCCAGCTGCCGTGCCCAGCATGCTGCCACAGCTGCTACTCGGTTTCCAATTAATTATGCTGTGGAGGCCCTTATCAGAAAGCTAAAAGGTATAGAGGTTGCACCAGAGAAAACGTTACCAGTAAAACCCATTAAAGCTCCTACAAGAGGAATCAGCAAGAAGTTACATTCCCTGGTGGAGGAGCAGAAGAGCTTCATCAGCAGCCTCATTACTAGCTGTGAAGAGGTACTGTCCCAGCTGGGGGAGTACCAGGGGCAGCTGGGGGACTGGAAGACTCACCACCTCCAGCTTCAGGACAGACTCTATGCTCTGGTAGAGAAGAACAAGTCAGCAATGAAGCTCTTGGAACTGGAGGATACCAGTGTGGTGGATATGAAACACAAGGAGAGGAAGGGAAGACTCAGCTGCAGGCCATGTTGGGGAGCCTCGACACAGTCAACACAGCACAGGAAGTATTCATGACCATCAATGAAGTTGACCAATGCAACATGGAGGTAGAAAATTGGCTCCAGAAGTGCCAGGAACTCTTCCCTAATGTCAAGACTGTCCACACCTCAGTGAAGGTACGCTACTGAAGGTCACATTGTTCTCACCCAACTGAGTGTAGTATTGCCTCTATATAAACACTGTTGACATGGAGACACATCAAGATGAAAGTAGACTTTATATATAGGAAACTTTTTGCCCTAATACCTGAAACATTTTTATTAATAAAGTCAACTGTCTTCTTGGTGTTTCTTTACACTGTGGTCAGTGTAGAGAAACATTACTTATATTGTCAAATTAATTTACTCAGTCTGATGCTTCATTGTGGTCCAGTTACTTTACTCAGTCCCTGATGCTTCATTATAGTCCAGTTACTTTACTCAGTCCCTGATGCTTCATTATAGTCCAGTTACTTTACTCAGAGCCTGATGCTTCATTATAGTCCAGTTACTTTACTCAGAGCATGATGCTTCATTATAGTCCAGTTACTTTACTCAGTCCCTGATACTTCATTATAGTCCAGTTACTTTACTCAGAGCATGATGCTTCATTATAGTCCAGTTACTTTACTCAGAGCCTGATGCTTCATTATAATCCTATTACTTTACTCAGAGCCTGATGCTTCATTATAGTCCAGTTACTTTACTCAGAGCCCGATGCTTCATTATAGTCCAGTTACTTTACTCAGTCTGATGCTTCATTATAGTCCAGTTACTTTACTCAGAGCCTGATGCTTTATTATAGTCCAGATTCTTTACTCAGAGCCTGATGCTTCATTATAGTCCAGTTACTTTACTCAGTCTGATGCTTCATTATAGTCCAGTTACTTTACTCAGAGCCTGATGCTTCATTACAGTCCAGTTACTTTACTCAGAGCCTGATGCTTCATTATAGTCCAGTTACTTTACTCAGAGCCTGATGCTTCATTATAATCCTATTACTTTCAGAGCCTGATGCTTCATTATAGTCCAGTTACTTTACTCAGAGCCCGATGCTTCATTATAGTCCAGTTACTTTACTCAGTCTGATGCTTCATTATAGTCCAGTTACTTTACTCAGAGCCTGATACTTCATTATAGTCCAGTTACTTTACTCAGAGCCTGATGCTTCATTATGGTCCAGGTTCCACATAAATGTTTGTGTTGGTAATGACAGGTGCAGGAGACCATCAGGGAGGCCCTGGAGATGATGACCACAGAGACAGGTGCCACAGCTGACCCCGTACACCTGAGAGACTCAGCCTCCACCATTAATGTTTGTGTTGGTAATGACAGGTGCAGGAGACCATCAGGGAGGCCCTGGAGATGATGACCACAGAGACAGGTGCCACAGCTGACCCGTACACCTGGGAGACTCAGCCTCCACCATTAATGTTTGTGTTGGTAATGACAGGTGCAGGAGGCCATCAGGGCGGTCCTGGAGATGATGACCACAGAGACAGGTGCCACAGCTGACCCCGTACACCTGGGAGACTCAGCCTCCACCATTAATGTTTGTGTTGGTAGTGACAGGTGCAGGAGACCATCAGGGAGGCCCTGGAGATGATGACCACAGAGACAGGTGCCACAGCTGATCCCATACACCTGGGAGACTCAGCCTCCACCATTAATGTTTGTGTTGGTAATGACAGGTGCAGGAGACCATCAGGGAGGCCCTGGAGATGATCACAGAGACAGGTGCCACAGCTGACCCCGTACACCTGGGAGACTCAGCCTCCAGCATCATGAATAAAGTTCAGGAAATCACTG
>WNGS01007609.1:0-13221 GCA_020271785.1 Procambarus virginalis
CATATCATACACAGACACGGGAAGGTAACTGAATGCTTCCATAGGCATCATTAAGACTCATTTCAAGAGTCTTACAATGCTGGGTAAGGAAGCCGGAGGAACCAGACTCCCGTCCTGATATAATGTTTGCTATTGGGTATAATCCGTGGTGCCCTCACGAGCCTCACCTCTCACCTTGATCACCAGGTCACGAGCCATAAAAGACTCCTGACCGCGAGAAATTGGAATTACCACAGAAATTTATACCCCAATTTTTTCGGGAATAGGTGAAGCGCTTCTGAAAGATGGCGGCAGAGTATCTCCAGGCTGCCAACGTGAGGCCTCACTACCACAGCGACACATAACACCATAAACTTGATGTGTGAATCATCAACATCATGAGCATCCTCATCATCATCGCATCACGATGTTGTGGATCTTGCTGGCGCCGGAAGACTGGTAAGAAAAAGCCTCTTGCGGTTCTGGAAGTAGCAGTGTCTTACGTCAACTTGATTAAGGAGTAAGACAACCGGGAGATATCAGCTGAGGAAGGTGAGAGATATCACCAGCTGAGGAAGGTGAGAGATATCATCAGCTGAGGAATATGAGAGATATCACCAGCTGAGGAAGGTGAGAGATAATGTCCTACTACATATATTTACTACATATATTCCTCTCTAACACACACAAATCACCAGAGGCAGCTGTAGCAGCTGTCTAACTTACTGGTACCTGTTTACTGATAGGTGAACAGGCCCATCAGGTGAATGAAACTCGGTCCATTTCATTCTGCCTCGGCCAGGAATCGAACTCAGGCCCTTAGGACTACGATCCAGTAATCGGCCCATTGACTGTGTTCGGGTTGTGTCGTAGTTAATCAATCTACCTTCAGTGGCATGACAGTGTCAAGCCGCCACTGGACGGTAAACCTGCACAATTATTCACTGTTGGCTTTTATTCACTACAATCACCATGAGTCATTTCATTTCTTGTCTAATTACTCCTTCTTAAGCATATGTTTTGGTTGTGTGTGGCCCACTTCCTAACAGCAAATTTATAATATAATATATATATATATATATATATATATATATATATATATATATATATATATATATATATATATATATATATATATATATATATGTCGTACCTAGTAGCCAGAACGCACTTTGCCTACTATGCAGGCCCGATTTGCCTAATAAGCCAGTTTTCATGAATTAATATATTTTCTCATTTTTTTCTTATGAAATGATAAAGCTACCCATTTCATTATGTAAGGTAAATTTTTTTATATTGGAGTTAAATTAAGTAGATATAGACCGAACCTAACCAACCCTACCTAACCTAACCTAACCTATCTTTATAGGCTTAGGTTAGGTTAGGTAGCCAAAAAAAGTAGGTTAGGTTAGGTTAGGTAGGTTAGGTAGTCGAAAAACAATTAATTCATGAAAACTTGGCTTATTAGGCAAATCGGGCCTTGCATAGGTAGGCGAGAAGTGCGTTCTGGCTACCTAGGTACGACATATATATATATATATATATATATGTTATATATATATATATATATATAATAATATATATATTATATATATATATATATATATATATATATATATATAATATATATATATATATATATATATATATATTGGTGTATACTGGCAGCAGGTTTTCTTTTAAACATGTCTCATTGAATATGACCGCATATTCTGTATTTACTATCTTCTGATTTAGGGCTTCTATCCCTCTAACTATTTTCTTAGCATCAGGGCTTAGCTGAAATAGGAGTTCTCCAAAACTCATTTTCGTATTTCTGGGTGAAGAAAAGATGTGGATTACTATAGAATGTATTACACTTATTTAAACAATTTGCACAACGTTTCGAACCTCCATGGTTCATTCTCAAGTGAGGAATGTTACAATGTGGTTTGATTATATACCCGCACTGGGTCAGGTGATAAGACAATAAAGGTGAAAACATAGGGGATACATAGGGGATAAATGGGGTGAAACATATGAACATAAGAATAGAGGTAACCGCAGAAGGCCTATTGGCCCATACGAGGCAGCTGGCATCTACATACAAAGATTAATCCAGTGTAATTGGCCTGTTATGTTGAACATTGTCTTCTGTGTTGGCATCGTTATGTTCTGGTCTTGTCCTTACTCTCATTGTGGGAAGAGTAAATAGTTCCGTGATTTGGGTGTTCATGGTAGGTTGTTCTGTTCTTATGTGAATTGCTTCAAGAATTTGTAATCTTCTTGCATCTTGGGTTCTGTCTATTATGCATGTATTTTTGTTCAACATTTCTCTTGTTAGGGTGATGTCATGGGCTTGTCTCATGTGATTCCTAGGGGCACCGGATTGAAGATGGCATGTCAAACGCCTCGTCAGCTTGGTCGACGTCATACCTATGTACTTAGATTGAAGGTTACATCCTTCGTGGGGGCAAGTGTACATGTATACAACGCTTGACTGCTGTAGAGGGTTCTCTGTCGGCTTCGGGCTGTTTTTGATAAGGAGTTCGGAAGTCTTCTTGGTTTTATAGAATATTGTCAGGTTTATGTTTTGGTTAGGAGTAGTGCTTTTTACTCCTTTACGGATTATTTCTTTCATTATTCTTTCCTCTTTTGTATGTTCACTGTGCATGGTTGATTTGTAATATAATTTTATTGGAGGTATTGTGGTTTCTGTTCTAGGTTCTGGATTATACCAACGGTCCAAGTGTCTTCTTATAGCAGCGTTTATTTCCGCGTTGCTATATCCATTGTTCACCAATACCTGAGTTACTCTTTCAAACTCTCTACTCACGTTGCTCCATTCAGAGCAGTGGGTAAGCGCTCGACGAATATAAGCATTGAGAACACTGGCTTTGTATCTTTGGGGGCACTCACTTCTACCGTTCAGGCATAATCCTATGTTGGTGGGCTTGGTATATACGTTGGTGCTTAAAGAGGTTCCTGTTTTTGTTATTAGTACATCCAAGAATGGCAGACTGTTATTTTCACTATTTTCATGTGTAAATCGGAGTACTGACTCTCTCTCTAGATGTCTTTTTAGTCAATTAGTTCATCTGAGTCTTTTACTATTACGAATATGTCATCTACATAACGGCAATATAAAGTTGGTTTTTGTCTGCTACTGAAGACCCTGTCTTCGATGGTTCCCATGTAAAAATTAGCGAATAAAACTCCTAAGGGAGAGCCCATTGCTACTCCGTCTATTTGTAAATACATGTCTCCTTGTGGACTGATGAAAGGGGCTTCCTTTGTACATGCTTCGAGAAGACTCTTCAAGTGTGGCTCAGGTATGTCTAATTTGGGGGTGCTCTCGTCTCTGTATACTCTGTCCAGTATCATTCCTATGGTTGTGTCGACTGGGACGTTGGTAAATAGGGATTCCACGTCCAGGGAAGCAATGATTCCATCGGGCTGGGTAGATTTGATTAATTCTAGGAAATCTGCTGATGATTGTAGACTATACTTACTTGGAGTGTATGGAGTTAGGAGTTCATTGAGTTTTTTTGCCAGGTGATAAGTTGGAGTTGGTATTTGGCTGATTATAGGGCGTAGTGGGTTACCTGGTTTATGTGTCTTAACATTGCCGTAGGCATATCCTAAGCCATAGTCGCCTTGAAGTTTATTGAAATGCACACTACCTTTCTTTGCGTTGATTGCCGTAATTGTTTTGTTTACTTTCCGCTTAAGGTCTTCCACAGGGTTCCTCGTGATTCGTTGAAATTTGGAGTCATCATTAAGGATATCGCTAATTTTGTTCATGTATTCTTGTGTAGGAATCAATACATATGCTGCTGTCTTGTCGGCTTTTCTTATTGTTACGTCTTTCAGATTTTTTAGTTGTTTTGCTGCTTCTTTGAGTCGTGGGGTTAAGATTGTAGATGAATATGTTCCTCGTTTTTTCCCCGCTTCTGTTAGTAGTTCAGCCTGAAGTGTGTCCGTTGTGATGACTTTTTTGTTGTCTTCTAGCTTATGGATGTCGTCCAGAAGCATTTCGATTTCCAGGCGTTTTGATGCATCTTTGGTTTAGATATGAATTGACAATTTAGTCCAAGATTTAAGAGGTCTCGTTGGTCCTGGGTAAGATCATAAGAAGTCAGGTTAATGTAGCCATCTTTAGGACGAGGGATCTTTAACTGTCCACCGTTTAGGGCTGTTAACTTACGAAGTGTCTTTGTTTCTACACGAGTTTTATGTTGTTGTTTCAGGTTAAATAGTTCATTGTCAATGGTTTGCTTGAGTTGGATAGGGATGTCGTACTGGGTCCATTTGTTTAACAGATGCTCAGCTTGCTCTGTAAGGGTTTGGAGGGCTTCCTTTTTCTTGTTTAGTTGATGCCGTATGAGTTCTTGCCTATACCTATAGGTAAACTCTGTATTGCGAACTGCTGGGTCATGTGGGTTTATATTGGTGTAACTGGCAGCAGGTTTTCTTTTAAACATGTCTCATTGAATATGACCGCATATTCTGTATTTACTATCTTCTGATTTAGGGCTTCTATCCCTCTAACTATTTTCTTAGCATCAGGGCTTAGCTGAAATAGGAGTTCTCCAAAACTCATTTTCGTAATTTCTGGGTGAAGAAAAGATGTGGATTACTATAGAATGTATTACACTTATTTAAACAATTTGCAATGTAAATGTAAAACTTTACTTAAAATGTAAAACTTATTACATTTTCAAAGACTTTAGTTTATCAACACACAACTTATGCCTGAAACAACATTGGCTCTTATATCTGCATTTGGGTGAGGTGATGTAATACAATAGTGGGGTGAAAAACAAACTTTCAACAAAACACAGAATGGGGTATAGAAGTTGGGTACAAATAGAACTGCAGAAGGCCTATTGGCCCATATTTCTTGATGCTTCTATATTGGAGCGGAGTCTTGAAGTGGGTAGAATATAGTTGTACGTTAATTGGCTGTTGATTGCTGGTGTTGACTTCTTGATGTGTAGTGCCTCGCAGATGTCAAGCCGCCTGCTGTCGCTGTATCTATCAATGATTTCTGTGTTGTTTGTTAAGATTTCTCTGGTGATGGTTTGGTTGTGGGAAGAGAATATATGTTCCTTAATGGAGCCCTGTTGCTTATGCATCGTTAAACGCCTGGAAAGAGATGTTGTTGTCTTGCCTATATACTGAGTTTTTTGAGGCTTACAGTCCCCAAGTGGGCATTTGAAGGAATAGACGACGTTTGTCTCTTTTAGAGCGTTCTTCTCCGTGTCTGGAGAGTTTCTCATGAGTAGGCTGGCCGTTTTTTTGGTTTTATAGTAAATCGTTAGTTGTATCTTCTGATTTTTGTCTGTAGGGATAACATTTCTACTAACAATATCTTTCAGGACCCTTTCCTCCGTTTTATGAGCTGTGGAGAAGAAGTTCCTGTAAAATAGTCTAATAGGGGGTATAGGTGTTGTATTAGTTGTCTCTTCAGAGGTTGCATGGCGTTTCACATTCCTTCTTATGATGTCTTCAATGAAACCATTGGAGAAGCCGTTGTTGACTAGGACCTGCCTTACCCTACAGAGTTCTTCGTCGACTTGCTTCCATTCTGAGCTGTGGCTGAGAGCACGGTCGACATAAGCGTTAACGACACTCCTCTTGTACCTGTCTGGGCAGTCACTGTTGGCATTTAGGCACATTCCTATGTTTGTTTCCTTAGTGTAGACTGCAGTGTGGAAACCTCCGCTCCTTTCTATGACTGTTACATCTAGAAAGGGTAGCTTCCAATCCTTCTCCATCTCGTAAGTGAAACGCAACACAGAATTCTGCTCAAACGCCTCTTTCAGCTCCTGCAGATGTCTGACATCAGGTACCTGTGTAAAAATGTCGTCACCATACCTGCAGTATATGGCCGGTTTCAAGTTCAAGTCGACTAAGACTTTTTTCTCGATAGTACCCATGTAGAAGTTCACAGACAGGACACCTAGGGGAGAACCCATAGCGACCCCATCTACTTGCTTATACATGTACCCATCCGGGCTCAAGAAGGGTGCCTCCTTAGTACAAGCTTGGAGTAGTTTCCTCAGGATATTTTCTGGTATGTCAAGAGGAGTACAGGCCGGATCACGATACACTCGGTCCATTATCATCCCGATTGTTTCATCCACAGGTACGTTGGTAAACAGTGATTCTACGTCCAACAAGGCTCTTATCCCTGTGGCCCGTGTTCCCCGCAGTAAGTCAACAACTTGTACCCATCCGGGCTTCTTGAGCCCAGATGGGTACATATCTTTCAAAGCTCGAAGAAAGAGATGTTGCATACATACAAAGCTCGAAGAAACATTCCTTTCTAGGAATGTTTCTTCGAGCTTTGAGGGTATGCAGCCCTGAGTTTTTTGATGAAGAGATAGCTAAAATATATGAAATTGGGAAAAGTTTACAGTACCCTAAGATGTTTTTGGATTGTTCGTTTGGGAAAGCTAAACGTACGTTTTATAATAATGTCTCCAAAGCGAAACCAGAAAATAGAAACTCATTGGTGGTACCTTATGCGATGGGATTTGAGAAACTTTCCCCAGTTTTTAAGAACCTTAATATAAATTTGGTGTTCACTAATAATACGATCAAGTCTAATTTAATAAAAAACTCCCCTGGTACAGCAGGTTGTGTGTATTCGATTCCCTGCAATGATTGTGAGTCTGTGTACCTTGGACAAACAGGAAAATCCTTACAATTGCGTATGTCCCAACATGCTTATAGTATAAGAACTGCCCAAACGTCTAATGATTTGTATCTACATACAAGTTTGTGTGATCACACTATTAATTGGGATGGGGCGAAAAGCATTGCCAATTGCAATGGCTTTGTGGAACGGAATTTAATCGAGTCTGTGCTAATTAGTCAATGTCCAAATCTTCTCAATGTTAGTACTGGTATGTACAAACTTGACCCAGTTTTAAGTTACAATATTACACAACAGTTTAAGAAAAAACTCTTAAATTGAGGCATACAATGTCTCATTACAATTGTATATTCATTTATTGTGTGTTCATGAGGCTTTTCCTTAATCTTTCATCCTTAATTCTCTGACCGCTTAATCCTTTTTGATCTGTCCTGTTTCTGGTAATCCTTTCCTAGGGATGGGTTGGTCAGGTCTAGGTGCTGACCTGTATCTTCTCTCCTGTCCTCAGTCAGTCTGGTGTTGATAAAGGCCTTGACAAGCCGAAACGTTCACCCCCTTTCTCCAATTCTTTGTGGTTTTTCCGCATACAAATGATCAGTGTTTAGTGATCGTCAATTGCATATATATATATATATATATATATATATATATATATATATATATATATATATATATATATATATGAGAACCTCGCATCCTAGGGGTCCAAAACCCGGATTTCCCCGCACTTCGTCCTGATGGCATCACCATATACTCCTGGAAGGAGGGTAGACAGTTGGTGTGGGACTACACATGTGTATCCACCCTGGCTGACACCTATGTACACTTCGGAGCTGATCAAGCAGGTGGGGCAGCCAGCCATTGGGAAACAGCAAAATCTCTCAAATACAGGCGACTGGCAGGTCAATACCTCTTTGTTCCCATAGCGTCTGAGACGCATGGCCCCTGGGGCAAGAGTGCCTTGGGATTTCTCAAGGAATTGGGTTCCAAGCTCATTGACGTCACCAGAGACCCAAGGGCTTGCAGTTTTTTGTTTCAGCGCCTCAGTGTGGCGATCCAGAGGGGTAATGCTTGCTGCGTCCTCGGTTCCTGTCCGGAAGCGGAGGAGCTTCAAGAGATACATAACCTTTAGGCATTTGTCTTGTATGTTTTGTAACCTTTAAATACACAATAAAGCATAAGAAAAGGAAGGGGGTGGTAGGAGAAAAGCACACAGAAACTGTATTGGAGGGGACCTACATTCCCTCCAATGCGTTATGTGTGATTTCCTCCGAGGCTATGGGTCCCCCTTCTTCCAGCCAGTGGTACTCCCTTCCATATATATATATATATATATATATATATATATATATATATATATATATATATATATATATTTTTTTTTTTATTTCGAGTCGAGGTTTCGTATTAAGGTCAGTTCAGAAAGTCTGACGAATATATGAAATGATCCGGCCACTAAACTATCACCTGCCAATTTAACGTGGCGGTGAACACTGATGGCTGGGCGAGGCGCTGTGGTTAGCTCCGTCGTTTCATTTTGCAATATTGTTGTCGCTTCGTCTGCATGAAACCAGCGTGTGGGAATATTGCTCAAAAATACTAACAATATTGATAGTTTTGCCTGGAGTTGGGCACTTTGTTCTGGCTATCCCGTCGTCTATGGTCGTGGAGTAATTCTATATCACTTAACGAGAGCCGCTGTATTCCCAGGTGCCTGAACGTAAGAGAATTCGATAGAAATGTAACTATTTTTGTCTTTGTCCGAGGGAAGGAAATTCTGAGAGGTGGATTTAATGATGAATTTATAGGATGAGTTGTGGTGGTGTGAGGTGGAGCGGTGGAGCGGTGTGGGCGAGGCAGGGGTCAGTGTGGCTGCAGCCGTCGTGGAGGGAGGGTGTACAGCGCTCCGCTCCGCACCTGGACCAGCTGAGCCCAACAGCTTCTGGTGACACGACCATTACTGATAGTTAATAAACGTCAGCGCGTTCCTTGTCCCTCACGCTCGCGGGCTATTGACGCGCTGGTAACAATGAGGATGAGATACAGCCTAACCTCAGAAACTTATGGCGACAATTTAAAGTTTTATTTTACTGATAGGGAGAAAACCAATTTGGTAAAGTAATGATTAAGTGTTAAGTAGAATAATTATGGAAATTTAGTATCCAATCACTGATGATAATAATTCTCAGCTTGTTACCTGGTGTTGTATTTGTCTATTGTATTCAGTAAACAGACTGTTGTAGTTAAGTAGTCAAGAATTGACTTGTTTACTCGTGAGTAATATTGATCTTTGAAACAATTGATCAACTCTACAGTAACCCTTGAGAGCGAGTGATAGTGACCCTGAATTAGATATCAAAACTGAAAGTTTGGGTCTTTGGAAAGTTCTCCTACTTAAGGTGGTGCGGCGAGTGGATGGTCAGTCCTGTTGAAAGTGGCTAGCCAGTAAGGACTCCGAGTCTGACCTTAAATAGCAGAAACCCCGATTCTGACCATAAACAGAAATACCCCATGATTCTGACCCCAGTGACGACCCCCTCTCTAACCCCCTAAGCAGTGACGACCCCCTCTCTGACCCCCTAAGCAGTGACGACCCCCTCTCTGACCCCCTAAGCAGTGACGACCCCCTCTCTGACCCCATAAGCAGTGACGACCCCCTCTCTGACCCCATAAGCAGTGACGACCCCCTCTCTGACCCCCTAAACAGTGACGACCCCATCTCTGACCCCCTAAGCAGTGACGACCCCCTCTCTGACCCCAGGCCAGGTTGTCCTAACGCAGAGAGAGAGGGGTCAGTGGCGGGAGGCAGACAGTGCTTTATAGTGACCATCAGAAATCCTTTGATCTTAAAAAAAAGTGGAGCAAAACAACTGTTGGTGTTGGCATCATGTATGCCCTTCTGTTGGCACTCTTCCTCGCCACCACTACACCAGGTAAGGCCCAGATGATCGGTGTTATCCACATTCATACCAAATTAATCGTGCCAAAACTGTAACATAAGTTCTTAGTTTACCTTTGCATACATATTCAAAGTCATCAAAATCGCATGATGATATTTTTCCTATTATCAAACGCAATTGGTATCGTGTGTAGAAGATATGAATGTTTTACGATTTTTTTTAAACGTGTAAATGCGGATTTTGAATTTTTTCAAAGAATTATTGTAAATGTGTGTTAATTTTTCTAAATAAGACCCATCGTTTTTTAATTGTACAAAGTAAATGGAAATTTGATGAAGTTTGCGTTTAAAACTGATTTATATTAATATTAGGATATTAGATATGTAGTGGAAGAATGTTTAGATTCAGTGATACCTCAGGAAATATAATATTTACATGTTAAACTTTTTTGTAACTAGCTTCGTTATTTTTACATTAGACGCGCGCCAAGACGAAAGACCAACAGTGCTGGTCACTGTTGTAGGCGACACTGTTGTAGGTGACACTGTTGTAGGCGACACTGTTGTAGGTGACACTGTTGTAGAGGACACTGTTGTAGGGGACACTGTTGTAGGTGACACTGTTGTAGGGACACTGTTGTAGGTGACACTGTTGTAGGTTGACACTGTTGTAGGCGACACTGTTGTAGGCGACACTGTTGTAGGTGACACTGTTGTAGGGGACACTGTTGTAGGTGACACTGTTGTAGGTGACACTGTTGTAGGTGACACTGTTGTAGGCGACACTGTTGTAGGTGACACTGTTGTAGGTGACACTGTTGTAGGTGACACTGTTGTAGGCGACACTGTTGTAGGTGACACTGTTGTAGGTGACACTGTTGTAGGCGACACTGTTGTAGGTGACACTGTTGTAGGTGACACTGTTGTAGGTGACACTGTTGTAGGCGACACTGTTGTAGGCGACACTGTTGTAGGGGACACTGTTGTAGGGGACACTGTTGTAGGTGACACTGTTGTAGGTGACACTGTTGTAGGGACACTGTTGTAGGTGACACTGTTGTAGGTGACACTGTTGTAGGGGACACTGTTGTAGGCGACACTGTTGTAGGGGACACTGTTGTAGGGGACACTGTTGTAGGTGACACTGTTGTAGGTGACACTGTTGTAGGTGACACTGTTGTAGGTGACACTGTTGTAGGTGACACTGTTGTAGGTGACACTGTTGTAGGTGACACTGTTGTAGGCGACACTGTTGTAGGTGACACTGTTGGCGGTAACACTGTTGTAGGTGACACTGTTGGCGGTAACACTGTTGTAGGTGACACTGTTGGCGGTAACACTGTTGTAGGTGACACTGTTGTAGGTGTCACTGTTGTAGGGGACACTGTTGTAGGTGACACTGTTGTAGGTGACACTGTTGTAGGCGACACTGTTGTAGGTGACACTGTTGGCGGTAACACTGTTGTAGGTGACACTGTTGGCGGTAACACTGTTGTAGGTGACACTGTTGTAGGTGTCACTGTTGTAGGGGACACTGTTGTAGGTGACACTGTTGTAGGTGACACTGTTGTAGGCGACACTGTTGTAGGCGTCACTGTTGTAGGTGACACTGTTGTAGGTGACACTGTTGTAGGCGACACTGTTGTAGGTGACACTGTTGTAGGCGACACTGTTGTAGGTGACACTGTTGTAGGCGACACTGTTGTAGTGGACACTGTTGTAGGTGACACTGTTGTAGGTGACACTGTTGTAGGTGACACTGTTGTAGGTGACACTGTTGTAGGGGACACTGTTGCGGTGACACTGTTGTAGGTGACACTGTTGTAGGTGACACTGTTGTAGGTGACACTGTTGTAGGCGACACTGTTGTAGGTGACACTGTTGTAGGTGACACTGTTGTAGGCGTCACTGTTGTAGGTGACACTGTTGTAGGTGACACTGTTGTAGGCGACACTGTTGTAGGTGACACTGTTGTAGCGACACTGTTGTAGGTGACACTGTTGTAGGCGACACTGTTGTAGGGACACTGTTGTAGGGGACACTGTTGTAGGTGACACTTTGTAGGCGACACTGTTGTAGGCGACACTGTTGTAGGTGACACTGTTGTAGGTGACACTGTTGTAGGTGACACTGTTGTAGGGGACACTGTTGTAGGTGACACTGTTGTAGACGACACTGTTGTAGGTGACACTGTTGTAGGTGACACTGTTGTAGGTGACACTGTTGTAGGTGACACTGTTGTAGGTGACACTGTTGTAGGTGACACTGTTGTAGGGACACTGTTGTAGGTGACACTGTTGGGCGGTGACACTGTTGTAGGTGACACTGTTGTAGGTGACACTGTTGTAGGTGACACTGTTGTAGGTGACACTGTTGTAGGTGACACTGTTGTAGGTGACACTGTTGTAGGTGACACTGTTGTAGGTGACACTGTTGTAGGTGACACTGTTGTAGGTGACACTGTTGTAGTGACACTGTTGTAGGCGACACTGTTGTAGGTGACACTGTTGTAGGTGACACTGTTGTAGACGACACTGTTGTAGGTGACACTGTTGTAGGCGACACTGTTGTAGGTGACACTGTTGTAGGGACACTGTTGTAGGTGACACTGTTGTAGGTGACACTGTTGTGACGTACTGTTGTAGGTGACACTGTTGTAGCGACACTGTTGTAGGTGACACTGTTGTAGGTGACACTGTTGTAGGGGACACTGTTGTAGGCGACACTGTTGTAGGTGACACTGTTGTAGGTGACACTGTTGTAGGTGACACTGTTGTAGGTGACACTGTTGTAGGTGACACTGTTGTAGGTGACACTGTTGTAGGCGACACTGTTGTAGGTGACACTGTTGTAGGCGACACTGTTGTAGGGACACTGTTGTAGGCGACACTGTTGTAGGCGACACTGTTGTAGGTGCGACACTGTTGTAGTGACACTGTTGTAGGCGACACTGTTGTAGGTGACACTGTTGTAGGTGACACTGTTGTAGGTGACACTGTTGTAGGTGACACTGTTGTAGGTGACACTGTTGTAGGTGACACTGTTGTCGGTGACACTGTTGTAGGTGACACTGTTGTAGGTGACACTGTTGTAGGACGACACTGTTGTAGTGACACTGTTGTAGGCGACACTGTTGTAGGTGACACTGTTGTAGGTGACACTGTTGTAGGTGACACTGTTGTAGGTGACACTGTTGTAGGCGACACTGTTGTAGGGGACACTGTTGTAGGTGACACTGTTGTAGGGGACACTGTTGTAGGTGACACTGTTGTAGGTGACACTGTTGTAGGTGACACTGTTGTAGGGACACTGTTGTAGGTGACACTGTTGTAGGCGACACTGTTGTAGGCGACACTGTTGTAGGTGACACTGTTGTAGGTGACACTGTTGTAGTGACACTGTTGTAGGGGACACTGTTGTAGGCGACTGTTGTAGGTGACACTGTTGTAGGCGACACTGTTGTAGGTGACACTGTGTAGGTGACACTGTTGTAGGTGACACTGTGTAGGTGACACTGTTGTGTGACACTGTTGTAGGTGACACTGTTGTAGGTGACACTGTTGTAGGTGACACTGTTTGACGGGACACTGTTGTAGGTGACACTGTTGTAGGTGACACTGTTGTTAGGTGACACTGTTGTAGGCGACACTGTTGTAGGTGACACTGTTGTAGGTGACACTGTTGTAGGTGACACTGTTGT
>WNGS01007612.1:19268-29430 GCA_020271785.1 Procambarus virginalis
TGGAGAAACTACAGAAATAACAGGACACTTGAGAGCAGAGAAAGATACCGTTGTGCCAGGAATGAATATGTCAGGATGAGAAGAGAGGCAGAAAGACAATACGAAAATGACATCACAAGCAAGGCAAAGACTCGCCTAAATTGCTGCACAGCCACATCAGGAGAAAAAAACAACAGTAAAGGAAAAGGTTATGAAACTGAGGATAGGGGCGGAAGGATTCACTACAAATGACAAGGAGTGTGTGAGGAGTTGAATATGAAATTCCAGGAGGTCTTCACTTTAGAGCAAGGAGAAGCTCCAGAGATAAGAGAGGGAGTAATTAACCTGATCCACTAGAAGAGTTTGAGATTACCAGTGGGGAAGTAAGGAAGCTTTTACTAGAGTTGGATGTGACAAAGGCTATAGGCTCAGATGAAATCTTCCCTTGGATACTAAGGAAGGAGCAGAAGCACTGTGCCTGGCACTGAGAGTGCCACTATTGAGGCACTCTCAATAGTGTATAACGAATCACTGGCAACAGAGGAACTGCTAAGATTTGGAAAACGACTAATGTAGTCCCGATATACAAGAAAGGGGATAGACAGGAGGCACTGAACTACAGGCCAGTGTCCCTAACCTGCATACCATGCAGCTGATGGAGAAGATTGTGCAAGAAAGCTAGTGGAACTTCTGGAGCGAAAGAACTTTGTAACACAGCATCAACATGGGTTCAGGGATGGCAGGTCCTGCCTCACAGGGTTACTTGAATTCTACGACCAGGCAACAAAAATAAGGCAAGAGAGAGAAGGGTGGGCAGACTGCATAATTTTGGATTGTCAGAAAGCCTTTGACACAGTACCACACAAGAGGCTAGTGAAAAAGCTGGAGATGCAGGCAGGAGTGAAAGGGAAGGTCTTCCATTGGATAAGGAAGTACCTAAGCAACAAAAGACAGCAAGTCACTGTGAGGGGTGAGGTCTCAGACTGGCGGGACGTCACCAGTGGAGTCCCGCAGAGTTCAGTCCTTGAACCTATACTGTTTTTGATATATGTAAACGATCTCTCAGAGGGTATAGAATCGTTCCTCTCACTGTTTGCTGATGATGCAAAAATTATGAGGAGGATTAAAACAGAGGATGATAGTAGGAGGCTACAAGATGACCTAGACAGACTGAATGAATGATCCAACAAATAGCTGTTAAAGTTCAACCCGAGTAAATGCAAAGTAATGAAACGAGGCGGTGGAAACAGGAGGCCAGACACAGGTTACAGAATAGAAGATGAAGTACTTCATAAAACGGATAGAAACAAAGACCTAGGAGTTTATATGCCAAACCTGTCTCCTGAAGCCCACATAAAAAGAATTACATCTGCAGCATATGCGAGGCTGGCTAACATCAGAACAGCCTTCAGGAACCTATGTAAGGAATCATTTAGAACCTTGTATACCACATATGTAGGACCAATCCTGGAGTATGCAGCCCCAGCATGGAGCCCGTACCTTGTCAACCACAAAACGAAACGGGAAAAAGTCCAAAGGTATGCCACTAGGCTAGTCCCAGAACTAAGAGGCATGAGTTACGAGGTAAAGCTGCTTGAAATTCATCTCACGACACTGGAAGACAGAAAAGTAAGGGGAGACATGATTAGTACCTACAAAATTCTCATGAGAATTGACAGGGTAGATAAGGATAAACTGTTTAACACGGGTGGTACGCGAACAAGGAGACACAGGTGGAAACTGAGTACGCAAATGAGCCACAGGGACGTTAGAAAGAACATTTTCAATGCCAGAGTAGTTAACAAATGGAATGCATTAGGCAGTGATGTAATGGAGGCTGACTCCATACACAGTTTCAAATGTAGATATGATAGAACCCAGTAAGCTCAGGAACCTGTACATTAGTTGACTGACTGTTGAGAAGCGGGACCAAAGAGCCAGAGCTCATCCCCCGCAAGGACAAATAGGTGAGTACACACACACACACACACACCCTCCAGGAGGCGGCAGGTTGACGGAGCCCTCGGTAGGGTCAAGGCAGGTCCTCGTCAACAGTGGGTATACTAAATGGTCGCAGATATTAGTTGGAACATGAACCTCCATACGACCTCCGATGAAGAGCTTGAAACTCCAGAATCTTTTGGTCAATAGTCCTCCAGCACATTCATATTGGCCAATCGCTGCCAGCGACACTCACACATTTCCGGGACAGACAGAAATGGACTCTGTCACCGCCCCCGAGCGGCGACAGAGTCCGTTATGATTCTGTACAATAGCTAGTTGATGCGTTACTTCACCAAGGTCAGTGTGTGAGTGTGTCTGCCCTGGACGATATATGGAACCAGGCGAGTGGCGCTTACACATCATAGACCCCCACACACACATGAGGCCTGGTAGCCTGGTGGATAGCGTGCAGGACTTGTAATTCTGTGGCGCGGGTTCGATTCCCGCACCAAGCAGAAACAAATGGGCAAAGTTTCTTTCACCCTGAATGCCCCTGTTACCTAGTAGTAAATAGGTGCCTGGGAGTTAGTCAGCTGTCACGGGCTGCTTCCTGGTGTGTGTGTGTGTGGTGTGTGTGTGTGTGTGGTGTGTGTGTGTGTGTGTGTGTGTGTGTGTGTGTGTGTGTGTGTGTGTGTGTGTGGAGAGAGAGAGAAACAAAAAGTAGTTAGTAAACAGTTGATTGACAGTTGAGAGGCGGGCTGCAAGAGCAAAGCTCAACCCCCGTAAACACAACTAGGTGAATACACGCACACGCACACACGCACACGCGCGCGCGCGAAAATTGTGGAAATGAACATGTTTCGGTTGGTTTTGGACCATCATCAAGTCGTGTAAAAACGAATGATTGACGAAGATTAAGCGCCCTAAGAGGTGGCACGGGCATGAATAGCCCCTAATATCAGTAAAGACAGTTTGTTGTTGTTTTAGATTTAGCTAGTCAGAGCAAGTTGTCCATGTAGCACGGGCTATGGTGAGCCCGTAACTGAGTTCGGTTATTCGCGATAACCTTGTTTCTGTGATATTGGGGTCTAACTTTGAAATGAAGGAGGGGTTCCTCCTTTTTCCCTGTTTATTTATCGCTTCAGTTTTAGTGCACTGGTTTTAGTCTTGTGTTATTAACATTATCTTGGTGGCGGATGTAGATGCAGAATGCTCACTAGTGAGTCCCATTCCTCAACAGCTTTTCTAATCATTGTAGTCGCGGTGGAATGTGCATCTAATGCAGCTGCTGTCGTTGGATTAATGTTGAGTTTGATGCGCAGGGGTTCAGTAGCTTCACATTCCAGTAAGTAGTGCAATAGTGGCGCCTCTGCTTCTGTTTCACAGATGTGACACTCTTTAACTATTGGGTTCATTACCTCCCAGCAGCACTTGTAACCAAGTCTGAGTCTGTGTATGGCTACTGCAATGTCTCTGGATATCTTTTTGTCAGGCTTGAAAGAGTAGTACCCAGTGGCTTGTTCGTACCATATCGCAGTGGATCTTCCTTCCGCTACTTTGGCTCTGTGGCGACTTTTGATAGTTGAGAATATTTTCTTCTTGATTTGCTCCTTAATCTGTGAAAAACTTGGAGGTATTTGAACCTGTACAACAGGTAGAGCAGTGGCAGTTTTTGCTAGTGAGTCTGCCTTTTCATTACCATCTATGCCAATGTGACTTGGTATCCAATTTAGGGTGATTGACAGCCCTAGATTATGGGCTTCTTTTCCTATATGTTGAATTTCTGGGAGGAGTTGTATATTATCTCTGTGCTGACTGGATAACAATGCCTGGAGCGAAGATTTAGAGTCGGTATGAATGATGACATGTGTATTATTCTCAATTGTATAGTTTATTGCCTCCTTCAGGGCATATAATTCTGTCTGCAATGTTGAGCACCCACTATTCATGCTCCAGTAAGCTTCATGGTTGTTAGTGTAAACTGCTGCCCCAGCAGAACCTCTTTCTTGATCAACTGATCCGTCTGTGAAGATGTGAGTCGTTGTAGGTCTTGAGATAGTTTTCATTTGTTGTTCTATTACTTCCTTGAGCCTCTACGGGTCACATGCTGATTTTTAAACTGGTAATCCTTCAATGATTATCTTTAGAATCGATTCTTCCCATGGAGGAGGCTGTCGAAAGTGTTGATATGATCTATTTCCCCTTTGTTTTTGATGGTCCATTTCAGGTCCACTTTCTCTAGAATCTTGACCAGATTATCCATCCATGAGCTTGTTCTATATAGAATGTTTTTCTGAAAGGATCTCTGTATGCTGTTTTTGATTGACAGTCTGCGGTTGTTCCAAAAAGTTTTGCTGCTATGGTGGCTATCCTTTGTTGCATCCTGTTTTCTAATGCTGGTAAATTGGTTTCCATTCTAAGGTTCTCTCTACGCGTCCATATAGGTGCTCCCAGCATTGTTCTCACAGCATCATTTTGAGATACTTCCAGTTTCTCCCATTGGTTATCACTGAGGGATGTAAGAGCAGGGGCAGCATAGTCAGTGACCTAACTGCTTGGACGTAGTACATTTTGAGTACTGGTAGAGATGCACCCTCTCGAAGACTGGTAAGGGAGCGCAAAGCTGAGTTTCTGGCTTCACAGCGTTGCCGAAGATATTCAATTTCTTGAGTGAATTTCAACTGGTTGTCTATTATGACTCCTAGGTATTGAAAAGAGGTAACCCACTCAATTTCATGTCCTTGTATTGCCAGTCTGATGTCTTGAGTTCTCATTTTAACGGCCATTGCTTTTGTTTTATTGCTGTTTATTTTCACTGCTATGCGTTCCGCTTCCCTGCTGATAATATCTAGGCATTTTTGTGCATGGTTCCTTGCACCTTTGCCATTGATGATGACCACAAAGTCGTCTGCATAGTTAAGAAGTTTGGTTTTTGGTAGCTTGAGCTTCATGAATTGTTCCATGAGACAGTTGAAGAGGAAGGGGCTTAGTATTCCTCCCTGCGGAGTTCCATTTTCCAGCCTCTTTGAGGTCGATGTTTTTCCTTGGAATTTGACTTTAGCTTCTCGGTTAAGCAGGCTTCCTTTGGCAAAGGCAAGAGCGTGTCCTTTGATTTCCTTATCCACAAGGCAGCACAGTGTAGCTGGAGCACTGGCTAACTCGAAGGCTTTTTCAAGGTCTAGAAAAATAAGGATTCCAGGTTTGTCATTGATTTGATCCAGGTGGTAGTTAAGGCATTCTGTGGTTCCAACACCTTTTCTGTAAGCAAATATATTTTGGTGAAGTGGATTGGCTTTACATTCAATTCGATTAAGGGCCATTCTTTCTGCAGTTTTGGCCGAACAGCTTGTTAATGAGATGGGTCTTGGATTTCCTGGGTCTTTAGGTCTTGGAATGGGAACTATAATTGCACTGTTCCAAGAGAGTGGTCGGGTTCTTGTCACCCATACTCTGTTGATGAGATTCAAGAAGGCTTCTTCACCCTTTTCTCCTAGCTTGGCCAGCATGTTGTAAGTGATTTTGTCCTCGCCTGGAGCTGTATTTTTAGTTTTCTTTGTAGCACTTCTGAGTTCTTTCAGATTGAAAGGTTGGTCTAGTTCGTCAGGTAAGGCTAAAGCATCATCTATTTTTTTTCCATCTTGCTGCTTGAAGTCTTTGTTGGTGAGTCAGAGTCGCTTGAGGAAGTTGAGTGGAACTGGCTTTTGAAGCAAATAGATTTGCTAGCCTTTCTGCTTCTTGCTCTGGATGAACATGGTGCGGCGGAGCAGGAGGCGATTTTCCTTTGGTCTTGTTGATCTGCCTCCAGATGTCGCCCAAGGATGTATGTTGATTTAGCTTGGCACACCACTCGAGCCATTTTTCTTCTCTGATTCTTGCTGTTTCTTCGTGCACATGATCTCGGACAGCTCTAAGAAGTCCTAGATTAGCTTCGCTTCTATCTCTTCTGAAATTCTTTCGTGCACGATTTAGTCTGTTATGTAGCTCTTTGATCATATCACAGTAATACCAATGGTCCTTGTGTTGTTGGGTAATTGTTTTCCTCTTGGGGGATGACGTGATTTGCTGCTCTATGTATTGCCTTTACTAAATCTTTTTCCATTTCTTCAGTGTTGTCAAGAGGAGTGTGTTACTGTGTTTGTTGCGGTTTTAGATTTAGCTACTCAGAACGAAGTGTCCATGTAGCACGGGCTATGGTGAGCCCGTATCCTGTTACTGTGTTTTAGACAGTCAATATATAAGGAAGGAATGTGAGGTAAGGCTGATGTATACCATACATCAGCCATGGGCTGAAGGCTGATGTATACCACAAGAGTTAACGTATATCACAGAGTGTGGGACGATAGGCGATAAGGTCAGAAGTATTCCATAGGAGTTAATAGGAATGATGAAAACTGAGAAAGGTGAAATGGCAAAGAAAGAGATAAAACAGAGACGCTTTACCTTGCTTATCCAACCACTTGGACTCGGCGGTAAGCGGTAGCCTCGCGTCTCGCAGGTCTGGGTTCGATCCCTAACGGTCCAAATGGTTGGGCATCATTCTCGGTCTCCGTCCTATCCCAGCTCTTTGCCTCATATGCCATCTTAGTTCTATATAGTAGCCAAGACTCTGTTTTCTTCTGATAATTTTCTTCTCTCTTTATCTTGTCTTGATTCATTTAGTTTCCTGAGACGTTCCTGAATCTTTCTTGTTCAGAAGAAAGTCAATTTATTCTTCTGTTCACAAATGATCAGAGATCCGTGTCATTAATCAATGGTTTCGCGTTTAATACTTAAATGATTTACGTTAACTTCTGTTTAAATAATTGGCATTTTATAAAAGTAATTTTATACTCATAATTTTGGCTTCGCATTTAATTTAATATATTTCTCTGGAAAATCAGCTTCGTGTGATATGCTCGGACCCGGAGCTAAAGCCGAGCCTCCGGAAAACACATGAGGAGAAGAGGACTTCATAACACATGGAAGGGATATGAGGACAGCAACAGTTTCGTTCCTTGCAGGGCTGGAGTTCGATCCCCGATGGTTCAAGTGGCTGGGAATCATTCCCTTCATTCTGGCCAATATCCCCCCGCTTCTTGTCCTTATATGTCCGTCTAAATGCCATTTAGACATTGAATTAGCTCTTTCTGCAGATAATTACATTACTTAGTCATTAGCTTAAGTTTTCAAATTAATCTCAACTGCATGAAGAGTCAGGCCGGAGTGAACCGGGTTGGGAGGATCAGAGCCTAAAACAATATTAGTCTGTCTGTTATCCTTTAAATATAACCCCCCTAAACCTCGTAAATTATACTCGGCAGAAATCCAAGATGATGGTGCACACAAGCCTTGCCAGCCCCCCTCCCCCCCCTACTGTAGGGAAAGGGGGAGTGCACCTTGGGGGGGGGGGAGTGCACCTTGGCGGGGGGGGGGAGTGCACCTTGGGGGGGGGAGTGCACCTGGGGGGGGGGGAGTACACATGGGGGGGGGGTGAGAGAGCTAACCAGGACGTGAAGAAAGTCCACGCAATACTCTACCGTCACTGACCTCTTGTGTGACACACCACAGCTCGGGGGGGGGGGGGGGGGGTAGTGACACACTCACCTGCCAAGTGTAGCAGTTGCTTGAGACGCAAGAAACACCAAGTGTAGCACCCTACAACTGAAGGGGGTGTAGGGAGGGTCTCCTCCCTACACCTCAAGGGGGTGTAGGGAGGGTCTCCTCCCTACACCTCAAGGGGTGTAGGGAGGGTCTCCTACCTACACCTCAAGGGGGTGTAGGGAGGGTCTCCTCCTACACCTCAAGGGGTGTAGGGACGTCCCCATACACCCCAAGAGAGTGTAGACACACACCCTCGCCTTACCCAACAATTCCTACACTCGCTGACTGTGGAAACAACATAACCATATATCTCGAAGTGTTATCTTGAGGTGATATCTTGAGGTGTTATCCTGAGGTGATTTCGGGGCTTAGTGTCCCCGCGGCCCGGTCCTCGACCAGGCCTCCACCCCCAGGAAGCAGCCCGTGACAGCTGACTAACACCCAGGTACCTATTTTACTGCCAGGTAACAGAGGCATCAGGGTGAAAGAAACTCTGCCCATTAGTTCTCGCCGGCGCCCGGGATCGAACCCGGGACCACAGGATCACGCGTCCAGTGTTCTGTCCACTCAGCCACCGGCTCCCTACATATAACCACTACTCCCTACTACCGGCAACCACTCCTCCATATAACTACCACTACCACCATCTGAGCTACAGTTACCTGTTGTTCACAACCCCCCCCCCCACACCCCCCCCCCCTCTCGCATCTTACTCAGCACAGTTACTCACTGTCGTAATTACTCAATTACCTCACCAACAACATAATCGTCTGGAGTGGGAATACAATGATAATTTTATTAGCTCGTAAATGGCCAGATCTAACAAGGTGTGTTTGTTGAGGTGATCTGTGCACAACAGTACTACTGGGCACGCCACCAACACCCAGGTGGAGGCTTGGTGAACACTGAGCACCACCAACACCCAGGTGGAGGCGTGTTGAACACTGAGCACCACCAACACCCAGGTGTGGCGTGTTGAACACTGAGCACCACCAACACCCAGGTGGTGGCTTGGTGAACACAGAGCACCACCAACACCCAGGTGGTGGCTTGGTGAACGCTGAGCACCACCAACACCCAGGTGGAGGCGTGTTGAACACTGAGCACCACCAACACCCAGGTGTAGGCGTGTTGAACACTGAGCACCACCACGCCCAGGTGGTGGCTTGGTGAACACAGAGCACCACCAACACCCAGGTGGTGGCTTGGTGAACGCTGAGCACCACCAACACCCAGGTGGAGGCGTGTTGAACACTGAGCACCACCAACACCCAGGTGTAGGCGTGTTGAACACTGAGCACCACCAACACAAGACGCTACTGGTGCACAAGACGCTGCAGGTGCACAAGACGCTGCTGGTGCACAAGACGCTGCTGGTGCACAAGACGGTGCTGGTGCACAAGACGCTACTGGTCCACAAGACGCTGCTGGTGCACAAGACGCTACTGGTGCACAAGACGCTACTGGTGCACAAGACGCTACTGGTGCACAAGACGCTACTGGTGCACAAGACGCTACTGGTGCACAAGACGCTACTGGTGCACAAGACGCTGCTCGTGCACAAGACGCCGCTGGTGCACAAGACGGTGCTGGTGCACAAGACGCCGCTCGTGCACAAGACGCCGCTCGTGCACAAGACACCGCTCGTGCACAAGACGCCGCTCGTGCACAAGACGGTGCTGGTGCACAAGACGGTGCTGGTGCACAAGACGCCGCTGGTGCACAAGACGGTACTGGTGCACAAGACGGTACTGGTGCACAAGACGCTACTGGTGCACAAGACGCTGCTGGTGCACAAGACGGTGCTGGTGCACAAGACGCTACTGGTGCTCAAGACGCTACTGGTGCACAAGACGCTACTGGTGCACAAGACGCTACTGGTGCACAAGACGCTACTGGTGTTCAAGACGATACTGGTGCACACAGAGACGCCGCTGGTGCACAAGACGCCGCTGGTGCACAAGACGCCGCTGGTGCACAAGACGGTGCTGGTGCACTAGACGCTGCTGGTGCACAAGACGCCGCTGGTGCACAAGACGCTGCTCGTGCACAAGACGCCGCAGGTGCACAAGACGCCGCTGGTGCACAAGACGGTGCTGGTGCACAAGACGGTGCTGGTGCACAAGACGGTGCTGGTGCACAAGACGCCGCTGGTGCACAAGACGCCGCTGGTGCACAAGACGGTGCTGGTGCACAAGACGGTGCTGGTGCACAAGACGGTGCTGGTGCACAAGACGGTGCTGGTGCACAAGACGCCGCTGGTGCACAAGACGCCGCTGGTGCACAAGACGCCGCTGGTGCACAAGACACCGCTGGTGCACAAGACGCCGCTGGTGCACAAGACACCGCTGGTGCACAAGACACCGCTGGTGCACAAGACACCGCTGGTGCACAAGACACCGCTGGTGCACAAGAGGCCGCTGGTGCACAAGACGCTACTGGTGCACAAGACGCTACTGGTGCACAAGACGCTACTGGTGCACAAGACGCCGCTGGTGCACAAGAGGCTGCTGGTGCACAAGACGCTACTGGTGCACAAGACGCTACTGGTGCACAAGACGGTGCTGGTGCAAAAGACGCCGCTGGTGCACAAGACGCTACTGGTGCACAAGATGCTACTGGTGCACAAGACGCTACCGGTGCACAAGACGCCGCTGGT
>WNGS01007614.1:16240-27356 GCA_020271785.1 Procambarus virginalis
TGGAAAAAATTGCAAAGCCATGGAAGAAGAAAAAATAAACTCAAAAATAGCTTTGGAAGAAGTTAAAGTAAATTTAAACATAAATGACTACAATAGGTTAGGTAAGGAAATTCAACAGGAGAAACAGCTTTTGTCAGCACAGATGGAGGAAGTTACACAGGGAATAGAACAGTGCAAGAAAGATATGCAACTCACCTATGCACAAGTGGCCAAGGAGAAGGAAAAAATTGAAGAAGCAGTAAAGGAAGCCAAAACTGCAGCAACCAAGATAAAACAAACATTAGGCTGGAAGTGAGAAAAGAATTGGCATCTAACCCGAAGTTGGTGCAAAACACAGTTGATCGGAGTAAGTCCCTGATAATTTTGGCTGCAAAGAAAAGGAGATAACATCTAGGTCAGAAAGAGCTGTAGAAGAAGCAAAAGTAGTAGATAAAATTGTTGGCCTCGTGGAAGGTCTTACAACCATAGAGAATGTGTGCGACTACAGGAGAATAGGCAGATATGTAAAAGGGAAAGATCGACCTTTGAGGATCACCCTAAATGGTGCCAAACAGATGGAAGAAGTACTAAGGAATGCTAGAAAATTACAAAGTGATGAGGATGGGAAAGTGTGGTCGTTAAGACGAGATCTTTCAAAAAGAAAGAGAGAAGCTGAAACTGAATCGCGCGAGGCAAAACGTTTAAATGAGAGCAGGAATGAAGAAGAAATCAATTTTTTTCTACAAAGTGATAGGGGTAGGCAGACCAGTAAAGTGGTACATAAAGGCAAACCAACAAAATCATTAGAGAGAGGGGGGAGTGAAAATAAGAAGAGGGGGAACAAGTTCCTGAAGATTGCATACACCAACATAGATGGAGTAAGATCGAAGATACTGGAGTTAAGTGATGTAATACAGCTGCAGACACCAGACATTGTTGCACTCACGGAGACAAAACTTGAAGATGTTTTTTAAATGAGGTCATATTCCCAAGGGGCTACTCAATTTGGAGACGGGACAGAAAAATTAGGAATGGCAGTGGCGTTGCTGTGCTGGTGAAAGAACACCTAAAGGTGAACAAATAATGACTGCCAATCCACAAGAAGTTGACATAATAGCACTAGAGATCTGCCATGAGGATGATAAACTAATGATCATAAATGCATATAGTCCACCGCCAAGCAGCACATGGTCAAAGGAGGAGCTAGATAGTAAACGAGAAGGTCTTATAACAATAATGAGAGAGATCATAGCGAGAGCGGATAACGATAGATCACGACTGTTGATAGTCGGCGACTTCAACTTGAAATCCATAGACTGGGAAGCATATGAAGCTAAAACAGAAGATTTTTGGACCTGTAAATTTGTAGACCTCATCCTGGAAACATTCTTGTATCAACATGTTAAACAAGCTACGAGGATGAGGGAAGGGGACGTTCCCTCCATGCTAGATTTGATATTTACCAGGAAGGAGGAAGAAATATTTGACATTCAGTACCTTCCTCCCTTGGGTAAAAGTGACCATGTCTTTTTGGGAATAAAGTATGCAATGCGTTATAATCTGGAAGAAAATAAGAAGGTTGATGCAATTGAAAAACCTGACTTTAGGAGAGGACATTATGGCAACCTTAGAAATTTTTTAGTGAGTATAATTGGACAGACTTGTTGCTAGGCAAGGAAGTGAATGAGATGTATGTCAAGTTTTGTGAAATATATGATAAAGGCACAAAAAAATTTATACCAAAACAGAGATGCAGAACTAGGAAACAGGATTGGTTCAACAGAAATTGCGAGAGGGCCAGAGACCAAAAGACACAAAAATGGAATCAATACAGGAAGAGGCCAAACCCCCAAACATACCAGCGATACAAAGATGCGAGAAACAACTACACGGCAGTGAGGAGAGAGGCAGAAAGAAATTTTGAAAAAGGGATTGCAGACAAATGTAAAACAGAACCAGGTCTATTCTATAAATTCATAAACAACAAATTGCAGGTAAAGGATAATATTCAGAGGTTGAAAATGGGAAATAGATTCACGGAAAATGAAAAGGAAATGTGTGAAACATTAAACGAAAAGTTCCAAAGTGTGTTTGTACAAAATGAAATCTTCAGGGAACCAGATACAATAAGAATTCCAGAGAACAACATAGAGCACATAGAGGTGTCTAGAGACGAAGTGGAAAAAATGCTCAAGGAGCTAAATAAGAACAAAGCAGTTGGTCCAGATGGAGTTTCACCATGGGTTCTGAGAGAATGTGCACCTGAGCTCAGCATTCCACTTCAACTGATTTTTCAGGCATCCCTGTTTACAGGAGTTGTAGCTGATGTGTGGAAAAAGGCTAACATAGTTCCAATCTACAAAAGTGGAAGCAGGGAAGACCCCCTTAATTATAGACCGTATCATTGACAAGTGTAATAGTCAAAATATTGGAAAAAATAATTAAAACTAAATGGGTAGAACACCTGGAGAGAAATGATATAATATCAGACAGACAGTATGGTTTTCGATCTGGAAGATCCTGTGTATCGAATTTACTCAGTTTCTATGATCGAGCAACAGAGATATTACAGGAAAGAGATGGTTGGGTTGACTGCATCTATCTGGACCTAAAAAAGGCTTTCGACAGAGTTCCACATAAGAGGTTGTTCTGGAAACTGGAAAATATTGGAGGGGTGACAGGTAAGCTTCTAACATGGATGAAAAATTTTCTGACTGATAGAAAAATGAGGGCAGTGATCAGAGGCAATGTATCGGACTGGAGAAATGTCACAAGTGGAGTACCACAGGGTTCAGTTCTTGCACCAGTGATGTTTATTGTCTACATAAATGATCTACCAGTTGGTATACAGAATTATATGAACATGTTTGCTGATGATGCTAAGATAATAGGAAGGATAAGAAACTTAGATGATTGTCATGCCCTTCAAGATGACCTGGACAAAATAAGTATATGGAGCACCACTTGGCAAATGGAATTTAATGTTAATAAATGCCATGTTATGGAATGTGGAATAGGAGAACATAGACCCCACACAACCTATATATTATGTGAGAAATCTTTAAAGAATTCTGATAAAGAAAGAGATCTAGGGGTGGTTCTAGATAGAAAACTATCACCTGAGGACCACATAAAGAATATTGTGCGAGGAGCCTATGCCACGCTTTCTAACTTCATAATTGCTTTTAAATACATGGATGTCGATATACTAAAGAAATTGTTCACGACTTTTGTTAGGCCAAAGCTAGAATATGCAGCGGTTGTGTGGTGCCCATATCTTAAGAAGCACATCAACAAACTGGAAAAGGTGCAAAGACATGCTACTAAGTGGCTCCCAGAACTGAAGGGCAAGAGCTACGAGGAGAGGTTAGAGGCATTAAATATGCCAAAACCAGAAGACAGAAGAAAAAGAGTTGATATGATCACTACATACAAAATTGTAACAGGAATTGATAAAAACGAGAGGGAAGATTTCCTGAGACCTGGAACTTTAAGAACAAGAGGTCATAGATTTAAACTAGCTAAACACAGATGCCGAAGAAATAAAAGAAAATTCACTTTCGCAAACAAGTGGTAGACGGTTGGAACAAGTTAGGTGAGAAGGTGGTGGAGGCCAAGACCGTCAGTAGTTTCAAAGCGTTACATCCGATACAAAGAGTGCTGGGAAGACGGGACACCACGAGCGTAGCTCTCATCGTGTAACTACACTTCGGTAATTACACACACACATACACCTGGTACGTAGGGGCTTGGTAGCCTGGTGGATAGTGAGCAGGACTCGTATTTCTGTGGAGCGGGTTCGATTCCCGCACCAGGCGGGAATCGAACTTTGCCAATTTACAAATGGGCAAAGTTTCATTTACCCTAAATGCCCTTCTTACCTAGCAGTAAATAGGTACCTTGGAGTTAGTCAGCTGTCACGGGCTGCTTCCTGGTGTGTGTGTGTGTGTGTGTGTGTGTGTGTGTGTGTGTGTGTGTGTGTGTGTGTGTATGTGTGTGTGTGTGTGTGTGTGTGGAGAAAAAAAAGTAGCAAATAAACAGTTGATTGACAGTTGAGAGGCGGACCGAAAGAGCAAAGCTCAACCCCCGCAAACACTACTAGGTGAAAATGCACACAAAGATTAAGCAAGAAAGAGAAGGCTGGGCGGACTGCTTTTTCATAGATTGTCGGAAAGCCTTTGACATAGTATTGCATAAGAGGCTGGTACATAAGCTGGGGAGACAGGCAGGTGTAGCCGGTAAGGTGCTCCAGTGGATAAGGGAGTACCTAAGCAATAGGAAGCAGAGAGTTATGGTGAGGGGGTGAGACCTCAGACTGGCGTGAAGTCACCATTGGAGTCCCACAGGGCTCTGTACTCGGTCCTATCCTGTTTCTGATATATGTAAATGATCTCCCAGAGGGATCTCCCAGAGGAAAATAGATTCATTTCTCTCAATGTTTGCTGACGACGCCAAAATTATGAGAAGGATTAAGACAGAGGAGGACAGCCTGAGGCTTTAAGAAGACCAATAAAAGCTGAAGGAATGGTCGAACAAATGGTTGTTAAAGTTTAACATAAGCAAATGTAATGTAATGAAGATAGGTGTAGGGAGCAGGAGGCCAGATACTAGGCATCATCTGGGAGATGAAATTCTTCAAGAGTCAAACCGAGAAAAAGACTTGGGGGTTGATATCATGCCAGACCTGTCCCCTGCAGCCCATATCAAGAGGATAACATCAGCGACATATGCCAGGTTGGCCAACATAAGAACGGCATTTAAAAACTTGTGTAAGGAATCATTCAGAACTTTGTATACCACATATGTCAGGACAATCCTAGAGTATGATGCCCTAGCATGGAGTCCATATCTAGTCAAGGATAAGACCAAACTGGAAAAGGTTCAAAGGTTTGCCAAAAGACTAGTACCCGAGCTGAGAGGTATGAGCTACGAGGTGAGGCTATGGGAATTAAACCTCACTTCGCTGGAAGACAGAAGTTAGGGGGGACATGATCACCACATTCAAGATTCTCAAGGGAACTGATAGGGTAGATAAAGACAAGCTATTTAACACAAGGGGCACATGCACTAGGGGACACAGGTGGAAACTGCGTGCCCAAATGAGCCACAGAGATATTAGAAAGAACGTTTTTAGTGTCAGAGTGGTTGACAAATGAAATGCATTAGGAAGTGATGTGGTGGAGGCTGACTCCATGTAAAACACACAGTTTCAAGTGTTTCTATACAGTTTCAAGTGCAGATATGATAGAGCCCAATAGGCTCAGGAACCTGTACACCTGTTGATTGATGGTTGAGAGGCGGGACCAAAGAGCCAGAGCTCAACCCCCGCAAGCACAATTAGGTGAGTAAACACACACCATGACAATGGGAGGACCAAGAATAGTAGTAGCAGTAATATACAACCCTCCACCAAATGACAGAAGACCCAGTCAAGAGTATGAAAACAACAACATGGCAGTTAACACAATACTTGAGAGGGCAGCCTCTGCTGCCTCTAGAAATAGATCCCACCTGCTCATCATGGGCGACTTCAATCACGGAAGGATTGACTGGGAGAACAAGGAACCACACGGAGGCGAGGATACGTGGAGAGCCAAACTATTGGAGGTGGTGACAAGAAACTTTTTAACCCAGCATGTCGGAGAACCCACAAGGATGAGAGGCAATGACGAACCAGCAAGACTCGACCTAGTCTTCACTCTGAACCACTCCGACATAAGAGAAATCGGTTTTGAGGACCCAGTAGGAATGAGCGACCACAGTGTACTGGTGTTTGAGTACTTGGTGGAAGAAGGGTTATTGAACTCGAGGAGGGATACTGAAACCAAAAGGTTAGCATACCGAAAGGGAAACTATGAGGGGACAAGAAAATTTCTGGCAGAAATAGCATGGGAAACAGAGCTCAGGGAAAAGACGGCTCAAGATATGATGGATTACATCACGCAGAAATGCAAGGACGCAGCAAACAAATTTGTCCCAGTTCAAAAGGAAAACAGAGAAATGAAAATGAGAAACCCATGGTTTAATCAGAGATGTAGGCTAGCTAAGCAGCAAAGTAAAAGGGCATGGAGAAACTATAGGAATAACAGGACACTGGAGAGCAGAGAAAGATACCAGAATGCCAGGAATGAATATGTCAGGATGAGAAGAGAGGCAGAAAGACAATACGAAAATGACATCGCGAGCAAGGCAAAGACTCAGCCTAAATTGTTACATAGCCACATCAGGAGAAAAACAACAGTAAAGGAACAGGTTATGAAACTGAGGATAGGGGCGGAAGGATTCACTACAAATGACAAGGAAGTGTGTGAGGAGTTGAATAAGAAATTCCAGGAGGTCTTCACCTTCGAGCAAGGAGAAATTCCAGAGGTAAGAGAGGGAATAGCTAACCAGGAACCACTGGAAGACTTTGAGATTACAAGCAGGGAAGTAAGGAAGTGTTTACTAGAGTTGGATGTGACAAAGGCTATAGGCCCAGATGGAATCTCCCCATGGGTTCTAAAGGAAGGAGCGAGAGAACTGTGCCTACCACTCTCCATAGTGTATAACAAATCACTGTCAACAGGGGAACTGCCAGATATTTGGAAAGCAGCTAACGTAGTCCAGATATACAAGAAAGGGGATAGACAGGAGGCACTGAACTACAGACCAGTGTCCCTAACCTGCATACCATGCAAGCTGATGGAGAAGATTGTGCGAAGAAAACTAGTGGAGCATCTGGAGCGAAGGAACTTTGTAACACAGCATCAACATGGGTTCAGGGATGGCAGGTCCTGCCTCACAGCGTTACTTGAATTCTACGACCAGGCAACAAAAATAAGGCAAGAAAGAGAAGGGTGGGCAGACTGCATATTTTTGGATTGTCAGAAAGCCTTTGATACAGTGCCACACAAGAGCCTTTGATACAGTGCCACACAAGAGGCTAGTGCGAAAGTTGGAGATGCAGGCTGGAGTGAAAGGGAAGGTACTCCGGTGGATAGAGGAGTACCTAAGCAACAGGAGACAACGAGTCTGTGTGAGGGGTGAAGTCTCAGATTGGCGAGACGTTACAAGTGGAGTCCCGCAGGGGTCAGTCCTTGGACCTATATTGTTTCTGGTATATGTAAATGATCTCCCAGAGGGTATAGATTCGTTCCTCTCAATGTTTGCCGACGATGCAAAAATTATGAGGAGGATTGAAACAGAGGATGATAGTAGGAGGCTACAAGATGACCTAGATAGACTGAGTGAATGGTCCAACAAATGGCTGTTGAAGTTCAACCCAAGTAAATGCAAAGTAATGAAACTAGGCAGTGGAAACAGGAGGCCAGACACAGGATACAGAATAGGTGATGAAGTACTTAATGAAACAGACAGAGAGAAAGATCTAGGAGTTGATATCACACCAAACCTGTCTCCTGAAGCCCACATAAAGAGAATAACGTCTGCGGCATATGCGAGGCTGGCTAACATCAGAACGGCGTTCAGGAACCTGTGTAAGGAATCATTCAGAATCTTGTACACCACATATGTAAGACCAATCCTGGAGTACGCGGCCCCAGCATGGAGCCCGTACCTTGTCAAGCACAAGACGAAGCTGGAAAAAGTCCAAAGGTATGCTACTAGACTAGTCCCAGAACTAAGAGGCATGAGTTATGAGGAAAGGCTGCGGGAAATGCAACTTACGACACTGGAAGACAGAAGAGTAAAGGGGGACATGATCACAACCTACAAAATCCTCAGGGGAATTGACCGGGTAAACAAGGATGAACTATTCAACACTGGAGGGGCGCGAACAAGGGGACACAGGTGGAAGCTGAGTACCCAAATGAGCCACAGAGACATTAGAAAGAACTTTTTCAGTGTCAGAGTAGTTAGTAAATGGAATGCACTAGGAAGTGATGTGGTGGAGGCTGACTCCATACACAGTTTCAAATGTAGATATGATAGAGCCCAGTAGGCTCAGGAATCTGTACACCAGTTGATTGACAGTTGAGAGGCGGGACCAAAGAGCCAAAGCTCAACCCCCGCAAGCACAATTAGGTTTACAATTAGGTGAGTACACACACACATACAAACACACACTCAGAGGTACACAAGTGCCTATGGTACATGGTACACATGGATAATCACCTATACCAGGCTATTCTCCATTAATGTGAGTACTCTTGGATTCTCACATATACAAATGTAAATCTATCAGATTCCTGTAAAACAAACACACACACACATACTCATTGTTAATTTTCTCTGGAACACAACTCAACAAACCGTTTAACAACCAGGTACCAATTCACTGCTGCGTGAAGAGAATCGTTCAGTTAAGGATTGGTGCCTAGTCAATCCGCTCTTCCCCGGCCAGCCAGGATATGAACCCAGGCGAAATTGCTTGAGAAGCGCGAGATGAGTGCCTTACCACTGATCCACAGGGACTGCCCAAATATGAATGCCATCAGCAGCACTAGCAGTTGGTGTTACCAGGCAGGTTACCCATCCAATTATTAACCAAATTGAAAGTTGCTTAACTTGGCTAATGGGACGAGAAGCAGTGTCCTTTAAGTGGTAGTATGGCCGTTGTTATTGTATACAAGTGGTAACCAATAACTTGTCAGTGAGTGAGCGATGATAATGGTAACTGCGGTGGAGGATACTCACACATACCAGCCAATTCTCCATTAATGATAGTACTTATAGCAACTATTTAGTCAAATACACCAACTAAAAGTGGACTGCTACCACGTGGAGTTGACCCTGAGCAGCCGTGGAGTGCGGACGTGTCCCTCCGTGACTGCTAGGGTAGTCAGCCGTTTGCTCGCCAGGTGGCGGGGCGTAGCTGCCCCCCCCCACCCCCCAGTGTTGTTGCCTGCCGGGCGGAGTGCAGACGTGGCAGGTGTTGGGTTCACCATGGGTGGTCCCCTACCAGCAATTAAGCGAGTGAACTCAGTAGGCCTGGAATTTTCTGGCCGTGCTGGGTATCCAGAGGTAGCGGAGGTGCTGTGCGATATGCTGCATATCCCGGTGCTAGATGTCGACGGGATTGAGCTGGTGACTGCTCATCGTGTTGTCATCAAGCTGGCGACGGAGGGGGTGTACCGTGCCTTCCTCAGTCGTTACGAGGGGCGCTCGCTGTCATTGCCGGGAGGTACCGGCTCAGTCTCCATATCAGACCGGAGTGGTGCGCTGACCTATGTCAGTGTGCATGGGGCGCCACTGGAGTTTCCCGAGGATCTTCTGCGGCGTTATTTCCAGCGATTTGGGCCCGTCATCAGTGTGAGGGTAAACACGATCTCCTCAGGGAGGTATGCCGGGAGGCGGACTAACATTCGCACCTTGGGTATGCGTCTGCGGTCGGACATTCCATCTTCGGTCCGGCTTATGGGATGCTACATCCGGGTGTACTATGCCCGGCAGCCTAGGACCTGTTTCCGGTGTGGCTTGATGGGGCATCAGGCTGCGGGGTGCGAGGCGGATCCGGTTGCCCCTGTCAACCTCTTTCGGGAAGAAGATTTCCCTCCGCTTCCCCTGGACGAGGACTTCGGGGATGCGGAGACCGACCGGCTCGTGGTTGAGGCTCCCCCGGCGTCCCCTGACGTTTCCCCGGATGTCGCCGGCCCTCCTCAGGCTGTTGCGATGATATCGGTGGGTTCTCCTGATCCTGTTAGTGTGCCTGTCCCTGTTAGTGTGCCTGTCCCTGTTAGTGTGCCTGTCCCTGCTGCTCCAGTGGCCCATTGTGCTGCGCCCTCCTCATCGCATGTTCACCTGTCTTCGGATGCTGCGCCTGGCCCTGTCTCCTCGACTCGGATCACAGATGCTGAAGTGGCTGTGGGGTCCCCGGTTGTGTGTGGTCCGGTTCCCCCTGCGGTTGAGGCTGCTGCGGTCGTGAGACGAGTACGCGCGGCTTGTGATGCCCGTGGGTCTGGGTCCGCTTCCGGTTCCGAAGATGTGCGCCCGGTGCCCAAGCGGTCCAGGCGTTCGTCTACTGCATGGGCTGATGTGGTGGATTCTGGCGCTGATGGGTTCTCGGGAATTGAGGTAGTGGACGCTGACGTCCATGTATCTGCTGATGCCAAGGGTTGTGTATATGATTCGCCTCCTGTGGCTTCTGTCGGCGGTTCCCCGCAGTGGGGGGTGGTTGCACCTCCAGATGTTGGTGAAGAGGGTGCTGGTGCAGGTCGGGACCTCGTGTTGGTTCTGAGGAAGGATGTTCGGGGAGAGGAGCCCCTCGGGTGTCCCGTCCGGTGGTTGCTGCGAAGCCCTGTGAGGCTGCCGCGGTTACGAGTGCGCTGCCCGTTGTTTGCGCCAAGAAGGAGGAGCCTGTCCCGTTCATCTTAGCCAACGGCGAGGCGTACAATGCGACGTCCAACACTGTAATATTTTCCTATCATGACCGAGTGGAACCTGTCCCGTGGTGCCCCACGACTGTCTGGGTTCCAGCGTCTAGGGTATTTATTAGTGGTGTGCCGATTTCAATGCCCGATCCTCGGACGACCCTTCGTCCCCCTATTTCGGAAGCTATTATGGCGATATGGGAGGCGTATTGCACTCTTTTTCCGGCTGCAGAGTGGCCGGAAAAGTATGCGCAGTCCTGATAATCTGGGTACTGTGGTTGTCGGGTGTGTTTTGGATTTTAGTCTGTTATGTGAGGTTTGTTATGTGATGTATATTGTGTGCCCTTCCGCCGCTGTTTTCTAAATGTCCCTGTTATTTTAGCTATGCCTTTTCATGATCTATGTTTCTTTAAATTGTTGTATGTGTGCTCTTTGGCTATGCCTTTTCATGATCTATGTTTCTTTCATTTGTTGTATTATGTGCCCTTCTGGCTATGATGTTCGCTCTCTGTTCTTCATTATTCTGTTTATATTTCTTTTTCCTCTCTGCTTATTTTGTGTATTGAGTATTTTGGGTCTCGGTCCTTCAGGCCGTGTTAGTTTTGTATCTATTTATCCTTTAATGCTTTTGTTTATACTTTTTGCTGCACGTGTTTACCATTTGGCCTGTATTTTCAATACATTTTTGAGTTGTTTTATGCTGTGCTGTCGGCCCTTCTGGCTGATGGGTTTTTTCTTTGTTCTCTGTGTTTTGTACTGTGTTTTTTTATTGTATTTAATTTGCATGTTTGCATGTAAAAATAAAAATAAAAAAAAATAAAACTAAAAGT
>WNGS01007615.1:23610-47381 GCA_020271785.1 Procambarus virginalis
TGTATTACAACCAATCAGTTGTGTATAACTGTATATTGTGGGGATGGAGGGCGAGTGGGGCTTCGTGCTTCTGTTTCAGGGAGCACAAACACTGTACGATATTCTTTTCTCGTACTTTGACCATACCTTTATCTTAGTATACAAAATAGCAATAATACTATTGTAGCCAAAAATATTGCATGTTAAAATAGTTAAAATGGTAACCATTAAGTTTATCAACGAAAGCTGTTGCATAATATTTACCACTTATAATAATATGCTATGCTTTTTAACACCACATACAAGCTGTTTTTTTCCTGTAGAATTTATTTCATTTATTTTACCCTTATGTTTTCAGATATGGAAAGATAAAGAAAAGAAAAGTGGACAGTGAGTGCCGTCAGTTCAATGACGAATGGAAGATAAAGTACTTTTTTGTGATAGCAAATGATAAAGCTTTATGCCTCATATGTAGAGACAGTGTTGCTGTTCTGAAGGATACAATATTCGTCGGCACTATGAATCTAAACATGGCTCAAGTTATTCTCACATCACAGGAGCAGAACGCACTAAAAAGTTTGAATCATTTCAGCACAGTCTGCATTCTCAACAAGCTGTTTTCAGTAAGAAAAAATCTGAAAATGAAACTCAACTAGAGCCAGTTACAAAGTTGCTATGTGTTGGCCAAAAAAGAAAACCTTTCACTGATGGTAGTATCATAAAAGAGTGTATAGTGGAGAGGTATGTCCAGAAAAAGTAAACATCTTCAAAATGATAAGTCTTGGGTCAAATACTGTTGCTCGTAGAATTGAAGATTTAGGAGGCGACATAATTCGGCAAATAAAGGAAAAAACAAAAAGATTTTGTTGGTATTCTCTTGCGTTGGATGAATCAACTGATGTGTGTGATACTTCTCAGCTCTTAGTATTCATTCGTGGTGTTGATAGTGAATTTAATGTGACCCAAGAATTAGCATCAGTTCACAGCATGCACACCACAACAACTGGAGAGGACATTTTCAATGAAGTAAGTAAAACTATGACAGAATATAACCTGGAATGGAAACAAGTGCAGTGTGTGACAATTGATGGAGGAAAGAATATGTCTGGGACAAAGAAGGGTTTGGTTGGGCAAATTACAACAGCTTGTGAGGTTGGAGGATTCTCAAAACCCATTTTTTTTGCATTGCCTTATCCATCAACAAGCATTGTGCCTAAAATATGTTGATATGTCTTGTGTCATGAAACCTGTTGTTTCTGTGGTTAATTTCATTAGATCTCATGCACTCAACCATCGCCAGTTCCGTGATTTCTTGAAAGAAATTGATGCGGAGTTTGTTGACTTGCCTTATTATACAGCAGTTAGATGGCTTAGTTGTGGAAAGGTTTTGCTGCATTTCTTTGAGCTCAGATTAGAAATTGATTTATTTCTCACAGAGAAAAATAAACCTCGGCCATTATTATCAGAATGTGAATGGATTTGGAAATTGGCATTTTTTGCAGATATGACAGGTCATATGAATAACTTGAATCTGAAATTGCAAGGCAAAACAAATTTGATCAGTGACTACTTTGTTCATGTCAAGGCATTCAGAGCAAAACTTGCGCTACTTGAAGGCCAGGTGAAGGTTAAGAATTTTGATCATTTTCCATGTTGTGAAAAATTTCATGCAGAAAGTAAAGTTGAATTTCCTTTTTCATTTGCAAATGAAATAATTTCAGATTTGAAAAAACAGTTTCAGAAGCGATTTGCTGACCTTGATGCCAAAGCAAATGAAATCAAGCTCTTTCATAATCCATTTGACTGCAATGCTGAAAATCTTCCAACTCAATTTCAAATGGAAATTATTGATCTCCAGGCAGATGACAGACTGAAAGATAAGTATAGAGAAGGAAATCTGATTGAGTTTTATAAATGCCTGCAGCCAGATCAGTTTCCAAATTTGATAAATTTGCTTGTAGTTTGTGTCCATTTTTGGTTCAACATACTTTTGTGAACAAACATTTTCCAAAATGAAGTATGTGAAATCTAACTATCAAGCAAATTTGTCTGATAATCACTTGAAATCAATTCTTACAATTGGCTCATCTAATCTGGAACCTGATTTTAATGAAATTTTGAAGTCAAAACGACAGTATCATTCGTCACACTAATTTGGTTGCATAAAACTAAAGGCAGGAATCTATTTAGTTTACCCTATTTTTTCCAAAAAGATATGTTTTAATTTGTCCATGTTTATACTTTAATATTTGAGGAAATTAAATTACTAGCACTGATTTTTTTTTTTTTTTTCATTTTTCCTTCGGCCCGCATAAATATGGGAAATATATAATGTGGCCCTTACATTGAAAAGTTTGGAGGCCCCTGCTTTAGGAGGTCAGACCCCACCCTGATCCGGAGCATTATACCGGTAAGAGACGGGAGACCTCTTAAAGAAAGTGCAACCCTCTAGTTCAGGCTCTCCTGCACCCAGCACTGCCGGGTGGATAAATATAGGGCAGCAACGATTAGAGCCTCCTGAACATTAGTGTGGTGCCTGATCAGGCATCATGCTGTTCAGAGTGAAGGTGCGGCTCCGAGGAACCGACACCACATACAGCAAGATCGAGATAATGGATCTACTAACATCAACCTCTGGGGTAGCACCCATCGACGTCGTTATGGACGTTAATGGGCCCCAAATTCTTTTCAGTAGTGCAGCAGCACTAGAAGCCCTATTCACCACGACAACGACCACTGCACTCGAAGCACAGGGCCTAACACTCCTGCCTCCCTACCAGTTCCAGGCAGTAAGGACTATATTCATTCACAGAGTGAGTGATATCATCGCTGAACGACCAGCTACTGAGATTGTGAAGAGCATAAACACCCAAAATAGATCCCTCACGGCCATATCGGCCCACCTCATTCAGCAGGATGTAAACAGAAAGCCAACCCTCAAGGTCACCCTCAAGACTCCGGCAGAGGCTACTCTCGCGGCCGACAACGGCCTCAGATGCTGTGGAGTGGCCTGCACACCCCACCAGATCTCCAGGCAGCGATATTTCCACCTGCGTCAGTGCTTTCGGTGTTATCAATACACCCACTATTCACAAAAGTGCCCAAATCCGAAGCAGAAATGCAGCATCTGTGCTGGGGAACATCATCACAGGACCTGCACAGCCGCCACCAAACGTTGTCTACTCTGTGACGGTGACCACAAAGCCGTCTCTCAAGACTGCCCCAAGCGACAAGAGGAAATCAAGCAAATGACAGAAACCAGACCAAGAAACTCTACTCCAAGAACGAAGGAATTTAACATTCAAGAACAAGCCTTCCCAGCTCTCCCGACAAGTGGCGCCGCGAGCGGCGCGCAACCCAACTACTGGACCAGCAACTCCCGCGCCAGCCACTCAGGTTTGCAACGAGGCTTGTCCCAGAGTTACGAGGGATGGGATATGAAGATCGTCTGAAGGAACTGAACCTTACGACACTAGAGAAAAGAAGGGAGAGAGGAGATATGATAGGGACATATAAAATACTCAGGGGAATTGACAAAGTTGAAATAGATGAAATGTTCACACGTAATAATAACAGAACGAGGGGACATCGGTGGAAACTGGAAACTCAGATGAGTCACAGAGATGTCCGGAAGTTTTCATTTAGCGTGAGAGTAGTGGAAAAATGGAATGCACTTGGGGAACAGGTCGTGGAAGCAAATACTATTCATACTTTTAAGACTAGGTATGATAGGGAAATAGGACAGGAGTCATTGCTGTAAACAACCGATGGCTGGAAAGGCGGGATCCAAGAGTCAATGCTCGATCCTGCAAGCACAAATAGGTGAGTACAAATAGGTGAGTACACTCTGTACGTCTGTGTACACAAGACGTAAGTCCCTCTGGACTGACAAGATGACAACAAGGGTGATTATCTCCTCATCCACACTTCACTGCACCTCACAGGTGCTGCGTGACAATGCGACGGGACACTTGACCTCGAATTCAAGCTTTAGAAACTACTAATCACCAAAAATACACACAATAGGTACTTACTCATGCATACTGCCGGCTTACACACACCATTCCCATACATCAGGCACCCCGCTATGGGTGGCTGGCTCACAGTGGTGGTAGGCTGGCTGGCACCTCACCAGTATCTTTCGTACAATTGGCGCGCACACGAACCCTCCCCCTCGCCACACGGCTTGTTTCGCACCCTCGACCCACCGGTGAAGTGAAGCGTTCGTACCCAGGTGACGCGCACAACGATTGCGTCTTAAACATGGGAAATCTGCCTTAAAGCACTAACACTTATTTCCCCGTTCCCATCGACTGCTACAGAGCACTAGTAAGTCTAATCATCACTGGTATGGGATCTACGAGTCTGTTACTGCTCGTATGCACAATACCCCATGATCCAAGACAGATCACAAGATCTCTACCCACTCCCTGTTCACAATGTTTTTTCCCCTCCAAGCGACGACTTCGGCCGGATTCTGTGACGACCGCTGTCGTAGATGAAGCAGGAGTTGAAGCAGCCGAGTGATTAAACCACCACTACGCACTATACTCAATTCGGCCGAATTGAGTACAGGGAGCGTCTTGACAGGGTGGTGGCTCTGTTCAGAATAATGCCTACACCGGAGATTCGCGTGTCCTCTTCGAAATAACCAATGAGAGGAAGGCATACAGCGGCCTACCCCTCTCCTCCAATCAGCGACGGTGTAGCAAGGCCCCTAGGGCAACTCCAAGATGGCCGACCAACATGGCGGCTCAAGATGTTTACTAAGCTGGCGTCTGTTTTCATGACGACAACTCAAGTGGCTAGCGCGCGGGAGGCCCGCAGCTCACCCACGCCAGCGGCCTAACTGTTTTCCCGCGCAAACTAGTCTCTCGCTCCCAGCCTTACAATGAGATGATGCTATCGGCTCTATCTCTGTCCACAGACATGCTACCACGGCCAAGGTAACATTTCTGGACTGCTGATGACTGGGGCTCTCACATGAGCCCAAACACTAGATGTTTCGGTTGCTGGTTACCAAACTTAAGTCCGCACACTTAACAAGTGCACTTAACAAGTGTACTGGCCTCCCACAGGCATAATAGCACTATTGTAAGTGAGCTGGTGAACCATCCCCTCACATATGTACACTGTCACCATAAATAATATATAAAGAACAGATAGGCTATTACTACATCTATGTACAAGCCTTTTGCTCAGGATATCAAACGTGCTCACGTGCAGAGTTCATCAATCCCCAGTACTTCTTCACTGTCCAGTAGCGTATCCAATCTTACTGGGAAGAACACCGGCGAGTTCACCTATACGTGGGCCAGCCCACTGACAGTGTCATGAGGTGCCTGTACCCCCCACAACTGCTCTCCAGCTACTCGCTGGCAGAGCACCTCAGCCACACGCTGAACGGGGTCACAAACCAATACAGGGGTAGCGATCCCCTAGCAGCAGTCTCTAGCGACCAGCTAGCAGCACTACTTAACAGGCACCTCCCTGTCGTCAGTCTCTCCCTTGAGCCAGTCCCAAAGGTACGCCGATCCTTTTCAACACTTAAGCACTTGCAGCTACCACACTGCTTTATCAGCGGGCGGCTTACTTGGTCGTTTCCAGGACCATGTAGGGAGACTCTGGACTGCCCAAGATAAACTTCCATCTCCAGTACCGCTGCCCCCAGACATCACCTCTGTGGACACAAAAAACGTCATCAATGACCTTGCCGATACTGGTGAACTAGGAAATACCACTAACCCACTGGGGAGTTGACATTGTGGTCTGTAGCAAACACTAGGAGGCGCTGGTCTTGATGCGTCAACTCACCAGAGGTCACTCACAACGACCATTTGGCTGACCAAGGCAGGAATCTTTAGCCATTTACAGGCTTTAGATAGCCACCACCAGATGGCATTGTCCATATTACGTACGATTCCGGGGCAGTTCGGGTGCGGACTCGTAGATGGTGCTGGAACTGCCACTCTACCCCCTAACAAGGGTGATGAGTCCGTAACATACATAGATATACAGCATGCCAAGACCAAGTTGGCCATCTTGTGATGTCACACCTAGTTTGAAAAGTCAGGTTGCAGTGGAGCCTTAACACCTATTTGTTAATGGCCAACCATACTCTATCCCTATACTGGGTAGCTTTTAGTGACGCCACTAAAGCAACAACAAGGGGTCTCATTACTGTATAATGAGACCCCTATACTGGGTAGCTTTTAGTGACGCCACTAAAACAACAACAAGGGGTCTCATTGCTGTATAATGCATTTTGTTTGTTTTGTTTCAGGTTAGATTGGTTTGATAGGGATGATGAATTGAATTACAGAAAAATATGATCAATGAGCGAAAATATGGGCAAGGCATCAGAGCATCGCTTGTGATGACACCTACAGAGTTCAGTTGAGGTATTGAGAGCGATTAAGAGATCGCCCTAATGTGTAACCCTCCTTGGAACCACGTGTACAACGTTGGCTAAAAGCAATGCACCCATTGGTGGATCAAACTGCATTAGGGATGAGAACGTCAGAATGAAGGTAACTGCAGAAAACCTATTTTCAAAACATGTGAAGCCGCTTTTACTCATCGTAGTTCATATTTATGTACATTGAATGAGTATTTTTTATTGGATATATGATATAGTGAGGTGTGGGAGGCATGTTTTTGAGCGAATGTGAAACGTGCCCAGGACTAACAGCGATATATATTTGGATTACTACTGAATCCCCTGTTGAAGTCACCGTGTCTGGGAGGGGCTTTTTTCATACAAATGGGGTAATAGCAGATTTTTATTTATATTTACCCTATGATCAATATGCATTCCTTGAAAAAAGATTGACAAAGCTTAAATTACATGCTCTAGAAAGGCAAAGAAATAGGGAGGACATGATAGAGGTGTGAGAGAATGGACATGACATAGGGGAATATTAATAGCCTATTAAAAGTTTCAACACGAGATAAAACACGAAACAATGGGTATAAATTGGATAAGTTTTAGATTTAGGAAAAAGGCCTGGGTAAATACTGGTTCAAAACAGGGGTGAACACTGAGATACATGATAGTTTATGCTCTGTGTTGCTTCCCCTTTGCTACATGCAAATGGATGATGGTGGGTTGCATTCCTATACTTAATAAACGATCCTTGGCCGGACACTCAATACAAAGTTTCTAGATAATTAATGGGAATAAATATGACCTTCTGAATATTAATGGAGTTACATTATTGATGTTTATAAATGGAGAAAAAGTTTATATTAATTGGGAATAGACCTACTGAAGTTTATCTAATAGCGACAGTTGATGTTCTGGTTAACATAGATTGGAAGTAAATAGATTTAAAATAGACTAGAGATAACGTTATTGTACATTCGGTTTCAGGGTCACCAGACTAATGCAAAACACGCGACTCATAGACCGGCTTTTTAATCCCCTTGAGCAAAATGCTAAGACCTGGAGACGAGCAATCACTCGCTGGGGTAACGAAATATTCACGACTCATAGAGCGGCTTTTTAATCCCCTTGAGCGAAATGCTAAGACCTGGAGATGAGCAATCATGCGCTGGAGTAACGAAATATTTACGACTCATAGACCGGCTTTTAAATGCCCTTTGAGCCAATCACGCACTGGGGTAACGAAAAAGACACGACACATAGACCGCGCGTCAATGAATCACTGGGGTAACGAAAAAGACACGACACAGACCGCGCGTCAATGGATCACTGGAGTAACGAAAAATACACGACTCATTCAGGGACCGTCGAAAAAATCAAAACGTAATACACCATATCAGAAACAGGGAAGATGAAGACTGGGTGACGTCATTGACCATTAGCGATATCTATGCAAGGGTCATATATTTTATTTATTTATATATTGGGGGAAAGCGCCAAGCCATTTCGACTATATAGCACTTGTAAGGGTTCAGGATAAGAAGTTGGGATGGGACAGTGGGAAGGAATGATCCCCCCAACAACTTGGACGGTAGGGAATTGAACGCCGACCTGCAAGAAGCGAGACCATCGCTGTACCATGCAGCCTGTCGTCTATTTTTCGTTACCTCTACCGGGATAACGAAAAATACACGACTCATTGAGGGACCATTGAAAAAAGCAAAACGCACGTTCTACATCTACTTCCCCACTACTCACCAGCACCGTTGACTTCACCAGCAGCATTGACTACACCAGCAGCATTGACTCTACCAGTACCGTTGAATTCACCAGCAGCAGTGTCTCTACCAACAGCATTAACTAAAAGAACAGCATTGACTCTACAAGCATAACTGACTCCACCAGCAGCATTGACTAGAGGAACATTCATTCCACCAGCAGCATTGACTCCACCAACACTATTGAATCCGCCAGTATCGTTGACCTCACCACCAGCATTGACACCAGTAGCAGCATTGAGGTCGCTAGCGCTATTGACTCCACTAGCAGCATTGATTCTACCAGCAGCATGGACTCCCCCAGAATCATTGACTCCACAAGCAGCAAGCACTGGCTCCTCCTGCAATAGTGACTCCACCAGCAGCATTAACTTCACTAGAAGCATTGACTTCGCCAGCAGCATTGACTACACCAGAAGAATTACCTCTACCAGCAACATTCACTCCTCCAACAACATTGACTTCACCAGCAAAATTGATTCTAGTAGCAGCATTAACGATCAGCAGCATTAACGTCACCAGCAACATTGACTTCACCAATTGCATTGGCTCCTCGAGCAGCATTGACTTCATCAGCAGCACTGACTCCATCAGTATCGTTTGTCGGGAATTGACCTGTGAGATTTATATTTAATTTATATGATTTTTTTGTATTTAAAGGTTACAAGATACACATTGGTTGATACAAAGAGTGCTTAAAGGTTATGGATCTCTTGAAGCTCCTCCGCTTCAGGACGGGAACCGAGGATGCAGCAGGCGTCGCATCCTCTGGATCGCCACACTGAGGCGCTGAAACAAAAAACTAGCAGCTCTTGGGTCCCTGGTGACGTCAATGAGCTTGGAGTTCAATTCCTTGAGAATTCCCAAGGCACTCTTGCCCCAGGGGCCATGGGTCTCAGGCGCTATGGGAACAAAGATGTATTGACTTTCCAATCCCTGTATTTGACTGATTTTGCTATTTCCATGTGGTTGGCTGCCCCACCTGCTTGATCAGCACCGAAGTGTACATAGGTGTTAGCCCGGGTGGATACACACATGTAGTCCCACACCAAGTGTCTGCCCCCCCCTTCCAGGAGTATATGGTGATGCCATCAGGGCGAAGTGTGGGGAAATCCGGGTTTTGGTGCCCTAGGATGCGAGGTTCTCTCTCCGCTGGGCTCTGAGGTGAGACAAGGCTCCTCTTGATGATGTCATTGACCTCGTTGTGTCTCGTATGCCAGCCCTTTGTGCTTCCGCAATGCAACCCATGCAGTCCATACTGGTCTGCTTCCACCCTGTTGCAAATACACTTATATTCAGTGTGAATTGGGGCACCAAGGCGGAGGGCCACATCTACATGAAGGGATTCTGGATCTAGACGCGTGCCCATTGCCTACATGGGTACTGCCAGGAGGAAGTCTCCTGCATGGGGGGCACAGACTTCTCTGAGGCGGGCTTTCTCCTTGTCTGATGTTGCAGCTTTGAACATGGCATCAGCTATTTTTTCTATTAGCAGGTGGTCCCAGCTGGACTGTTTATGTTTTTTTGTTGGTTCTATGATGGGTGCTGGGGATGCAAGAGCATTCCACTGATTTGAACACTCAGTGAAAGCAGGATCATGTATTCCTGCATAATCACTCAGGGGGTCCAGGTAGGATATCTCTTACGAGGTCGTGCGATGCATGGGAGGAGGAAAGGAAAGCTGGTAGAGCAACCTGGGAGGCTGTGCGCACACCAAGGCCGCCGAGTCTGACGGGGAGGGTTGCTTGCTCTCACTGAGAGTCGTCCAATGGCAGGTTCAGGACTTTCACCAGCTTGGACTTCAGGAGAGTGTCATATACATTTAACTTAGGGCTGCTGTAGGATGGAGAAGAGCTCAGAAAGTAGGTCAACTTAGGGAGAGATAGGCATCTTGTGAGGAGGAAGAGAGCATCATGGGGCATCAATCATGTCAATCCTGTTCATCATTCTCTTTAGATCAGTGATTTTTGCACCCAGGACCTCCTCGACTGCTTGTGGATTTATATGAATTTATATTGCTTTTATATGTTACGTTAATTTATATATTTTGATAGCAATTGAATAATGGAGTGGACTGTATTTCTAAAATGACTCACAAATCACTTTCCTTACACATTATGGGAGGTTTATATTGTATTATGTAGTTAATCAAAATTATTGATTAGCAGAATTTTACTACAGTATTAGACTACATATATAAATTAAAATGGGAAGGCCATATTTCATTGCAGGTAGGCCTGGTCCACTGGTTATAAACAAGGATGATTACACCAAATAATCCTTGTGTTTGAGGCTGGCATCAACACCATGTATAGGTATACCAAGTAACTGTTCCGCTTCCTCTTCAATTGTTCCTGGCAAAAGGCACTTGCATTAATAGCAGTAATCCTAAATATATGACAGCTATATCAGAGGAAATATTGCCAATTGAAATAAAAAGATGAGAATAATGCTCAACATGGGTTGTTGCTTACTCATGTCCTAACCGGAAACATTCTATCTACCTAAGATTAATGGCCAGGAATGACTAGATAATATTTCGGAATTGGACACTTCCCTTGTTTAGATGATGACTGCGTGTTGATAATGGAAGCACTAATTTACTTTCCATAACACTTTGTCCAAGGGAGTATATAGGAGCAGTTCTGCTCCAGCGACTCGTTGCTAAATTAACAATGGCTGATTCATTCCTTCACTGACCCCCCTGGCTCTCTTGTCCAGATGTCAAGTACTGGTACAAAGGTCACATATACTTTATTTTGGTACTAATAATTAAGTTGATTCAAGTGAGATTAGAATATGAATTAGCTGGTGAAATTAATAGCGACATTTGGCAATAATAACCGTTTTCTATTGACGGAAAACTTCACTGCCGTATTCTATGAATTTGTTTATACAACCCTGCAGCAATATTATCCGTCGACTGTATTTAATATTAGTAAATGGTTTCGTTTTTTTGACAGCATTTACTCCACTAGCAGCATTGACCCCACCAGGGGCACTGATTACAAAAGCAACCTTGGCTCTACCTAGAGCATTGACTCAACTAGGAATATTGACTATGCTAGCAACATTGACTATGCTAGCAGCATTGACTCCACCAGCAGCATTAACTCCACCAGCAGCATTGACTCTACCACCCTTATTGACTCCAGCAGTAGCATTGACTCCACCAGCACCGTTGATTCACCAACAGTATTGACTACACCAGCAGCATTGACTCTGCCAGCACTGTTGACTTCATCAGCAGCATTGACTCCTCCAGCAGAATTGCCTCTACCAGCACCATTGACCCCTCCAACAGCATTGACTCCACCAGCAACATTGATTTATGTAGCAGCATTCACTCCACTATCAACATTGACTTCACTAGAAGCATTGACTCCAACAGTACCATTGACTCCACCAGCAACATTGATTTATGTAGCAGCATTCACTCCACTATCAACATTGACTTCACTAGAAGCATTGACTCCAACAGTACCATTGACTCCACCACCAGCATTTACTCCACCAACAGCATTGACTGTACCTGCTGCATAGACTCCACCACCACCACCACCACCTTCCACTCCGCCAGTAGCATTGACTCCATCAACAGCATTGACTCCATCAACAACATTGACTAGAGCAGCATTGACTCTACCAGCAGCATTGACTCCACCAGCATGATTGTCTCTACAAGCAACATTGACTCCACCATTAGCATAGTTTCCTTCAGCAGCATTGTCTCCACCAGAAGCATTGTCTCCATCAGCAGAATTTATTCAACCAGCAGCAGTGCCTCCTTCAACAACATTGACTCTACAAGCATCACTGACTCCACCAGCAGCATTGAATAGAGGACCATTGACTCCTCCAACAGCATTGACTCCACCATTAGCATTGACTCCAATGAAGCATTAGCCGGAGGAGCATTGACTCCAATGTAGCATTAGCTGGAGGAGCATTGACTCCAAAGTAGCAATGACTCTACCTGTCGCATTGACTCCTTCGACAGCATTGACCGGAGGAGCATTGACTCGACCAGCAACATTGACTCCACTAGAAGCATTGACCCCACCAGCAGCATTAACTCCATCAGCAGCATTGACTCCATCAACAGCATAGACTCCACCAGCAGCATTGACTCCATCAACAGCATAGACTCCACCAGCATGATTATCTCTACAAGCAACATTGACTCCACCATCAGCATAGTTTCCTCCAGCAGCATTGTCTCCACCCAGAAGCATTGTCTCTATCAGCAACATTGACTCCATCAGCAGCATTGACCCCACCAGCAGCAATGACTCCACCAGCAGCATTGTCTCCACCATCAGCATTGTCTCCACAAGTATGATTGTCTCCACCGGCAGCATTGACTTCACCAGCAGCATTGTCGCCACCAGCAGCATTGTTGACTCTACCAACAGCACTGGCTCCACCAGCAGCATTGTTAACTCCACCAACAGCACCGACTCCACCAGCAGTATTAACTCCACCAGCAGCATTGTTGACTCCACCAACAGCACTGACTCCACCAGCAGCATTAACTCCACCAGCAGCATTGTTGACTCCACCAACAGCACTGACTCCACCAGCAGCATTAACTCCACCAGCAGCATTGTTGACTCCACCAACAGCACTGACTCCACCAGCAGCATTGTTGACTCCACCAACAGCACTGACTCCACCAGCAGCATTAACTCCACCAGCAGCAGTGTTGACTCCACCAACAGCACTGACTCCACCAACAGCACTGACTCCACCAACAGCACTGACTCCACCAGCAGCATTAACTCCACCAGCAGCATTGTAGACTCCACCAGCAGCACTGATTCCTTTAAAAATCCTGAACAATTTGGAAGATATTGATCCAGACAATTTCTTCATAAGGTCACTTGTAACACAAACAAGAAGCAACGGTTTCAAGTTCAAAAACCTTTGTTTTTTCTCAACTTGGTTTTAAACCCATTGTGGAGGCGGTCGCCTAGGGGTTATGGCTGACCAACCACGTGGTAATCAACATATACGGAAATGTGGAGAAAACGGGGTAACAGCGGCTCACCTTGAGCTGAAGTCTTCTCCCAGGGTTGCTGAAGCAATACGACGGCTTCTAGGGGCGAGGATGGGCGAGGTCCAATGATAGCTGGCCAATATGGGGTACTGGATAACCACAGTCCAGGGGGCGTTACTAACAGGTCCGTTCTCAGTCAGATGCGGTTCTTCTCTGGCCTCCAGGCATGCGTGCAGGTGATGCGCAGACGCACGATATCGGACTGCCGCCCACCAATCAGGAGCACCTAGCATGAGATATTCCCTCTGGCGGGCACTTTGAATGTGGTTCCCTCCACACTCCCCCCGTCCCTATAAAACAAGGGGTGTATTAGAAACTTAATTTAAACTAAGTATGCCTTTTGGAAAGAACCCTCCACCTGCTTCATATTGAGGGGTGGAATGGTATATTTAGCAACAGAAGAGAATGTTTCTGGTTTGATTAAAAGAAAACATTTAACATTTTAAAAATAGAATGTACTTCTTTGTGAAATTGTTCATGATTATTGTACTGATACGGTGTTTCGTTGATTTAATTCTTGTGATTGAACGAAGTAGTACTGTTTTGGTGCACTGAACTGATCATGATTTATTTACACTACACATTACACTGCAGCTTTTTTTTCAAGATTCACTCCTAGGGGTTCACCCTAGGAATGGTCCTCACACCTAAGTGGCACTCCTTAGTTCCTTCCTTGACAGAACAACACTTTCCACACATCTCACCTCCAGGATCCCAAGGGAAAGCAATTGGATCTATGCCTTCCAGAAACTGACTTACTGCTAGTTTTTCTTTTATTTTCTTCTGAGGACGCATTTTCGAATTGTGTTTTAAACAGCCCTGTTTTCCGTAAGGAATTGGCTCCTCCCCGTGGTTCAAGGGTTCCACTAGGTATTGGGGCATGTTATTGTCCAGTTCACATAGGACGTTTGCCACCGACCGAGGTGGAATGACCGTGTGTTGAGACACTGCCACTTTAACTATGCAAGGGTTGGAGTTTGGGTCTGGTGTATCATCCCTTCCCAATTGCATAGGAATAATTTGTCCCTGTAATATCATCTGAGATTGAGCCAAGGCCAGGCTGATGCCTTGACGTTTCATAAAATCCAGCCCCAATAGCATGTTATCTTCAATTGGTGCTACATATATGTTTACTTCAAATGTTCCTCCAGCAATTAATAATGTAACTGGCCCTATCAGTGTTCCTGGAATACACATACATTTCCCCGCGGTATTGAGTGTGATCCGCCTTATTACCGGGGGTGAAGGTATCAATTGTTGATAAACCTCTTGAGAAATAATTGTGACCTCTGCCGCTGTGTCAACTATTGCTTTCAACATTACGTTCTCTACTTGAATCGGGATCCAGAACATGGAACCGGACCGTAATTGCCTAATGGTTATTTGCTCGTGTTCCTCCCTTTCCTGCTTATCAATGCCCTCGGATGTGCTGGGTGGATCTGCCTTACCCTCCCTGGGGGAATAACAATTCTCTTCTTGAGGGAATTCTTCCTCCTCACCTACTCGCTGGGAATTTAAACCAGCTCCCTCGTGTTGATAGAAGTCGTCTTCATCTTGCAACATTTTTCCGTCGCCCGTGTCCTTTTCGTCCGCCAGTGCTATCATTTCAGGTGCACCTTCTGCAAATGTTTGATCGGATGGCCAATCTTCCTGATGAATATCCAGTGCTGGTATTTGGAGGGTATAAGTTTTGAACCCTCGAGAAGGACTTGGTGTCCTTGGAGGTGGTGTAACCACGCTCTGCTGACCTGGCAAGTCGTGGGTCGAATGTAGGCCTCTTGAGCCGACCCATCTTTGTTTAAAGACTGATCCTCCTCCAGAAATGAAACATGATACTTATCGTTGGAACGCTCTTCCTGTTTACGACCCTCGTCCCAGCCACTCCTAGACTGTTGGCAATCGCGAGCAAAATGACCCTCTTCCCCACACAGGTAACAATTATTACTCCTCCTAGGTGATGGGGTGCGTTGGCCCCGAGGTGATATGATGGCGTTTGTGAGACGGCTCAAACCCTCACATACCTCGTCCAATTTGTCACGAACCCCTGAGATTCCTGAGACGACTTCGTCTAGTTTTACGTTCATGCCTGTCAACTTATCTAATTTTGTATCAATTCCCGCAAGAGATGGGGATCCTGATCCAGCAGTTGTTTGCCGGAGACCCCCCTTACCCTGGCCTGATAAACTATTAGCCGGTGACGACTCTGGAGATTTTGTGGGTGTCCTTGAGCGGAGGTGGAAAGCTAAATTACTCCTGGCTGGTTGTTCATATCGGGACGGTCTACCCACGGCATTTATCCGCACTGCTGGCCCTTGGGACCTCTGCTGCTGGGAACTAACTGAGGATGACCCTGCTGACCCGTGAATAGCAACAGAATTATGCTGAAATGTTTGAGCCCTATCAATGGCTTTTTCCATGGACGAAATATTAGCGTTGGAAATGTACTCTGCTAAACGCTTATCTAACAAACCTTGGCCAAATCGCATGATTGCCATCTGCTCTTCCTCTCCCCCGTCCCAGATGTTTGTAGACTCGATGGGCCAAATGCTGGACTCTATCAGCCCATTCAAAGATGTCTTCACCAGTCTCTTGGTGGGCCTGAGAAAATTTCATTATTGCCACGTCTAAAACCTCCCTATCTTCAAATCTCTTTACAAGTTTGTGCATCATGCGAGTATAATCAATGGATGGTTCACGGTCTAGTATTCGGTTGTAAAAATCACTAGCTTTTCCCTTAAGACACCAACCCAAGTTAGTTAGAGAAGTCGTACCACTCCAATCTTTTTCCGCTGCATATGATGTGAAACGGCGATAGAATGGAGTCCAATCAGATTTACCATCATAATCGAGTTCTCGAGGTGGTGGACGGAATGAAGTATTCCTCCGACCATGACGGTTCCACTGTCGAGAATACGTGGAGTCATCCGAATCAGAATTCTGAGAGCTAGCTGACACCCTTCGAACTGGATGACGAGTGGAATGAAAATTCCCTTTGTGGGAATATGCCCCTGGTTCTGAAAACCAGAACTATGCAAACCATGAATATTACGAGGAGGAGACTTACGTCTGGTGCGACTGCGTGTAGCTGCACCTCCCGAGACAGCGGAGGCATTCCCATCAGATGATGGCGAGCCTGAACGTCTTCTAGTGTTTGGTTCTGCCAATGTGATGGAGCCTGAGCCATGAGGTGATGGTTCCGTGTCAAAAGATATGGCATTCAACAAAGGAGTTGTAATCTTAAGGTGAGATATATGATGGATGTTGTCTGCCGTGATAGTGCGTGTGTGTCTGAACTTAACAATTCTGTTGGCCAGTGTGTACGACACTCCAGGTAATGTTATTAGATCAGTTACAGACGCCAAGTTAATGCGTATGCGGGGCATCTTGCGGTAATGAAAAGCCACAGCTCAGAACTAATCTTTTTGCAAAATGTACGTTCACAGCCAAAGTAAACCGGCAATGAATAAGAATAAGACACGTCAGGGAATAGGCCTTATATCTAGGAATAGTCAAGAATAGTATCCTGTTTCCAAGCCTGTAACCAATGGAAGCAGTTGCCGCTTAGGAATTATCCAGTATGTTTGAAGTAACTATCCACTGTACGATTGTCCAAAAAATTGGAGAAAAATAGGGTGGCCCCAATAATTAGGATGACCTGACCCCAGTGTTACTCCCTCCCCAAAATTTTCAAAAGATAGAATGCACTTGGTATGGTCTTGAACATTCACTAGGACTGGATAATTATAAGCGCTTACACTGAACTTGATCATGAATGAAATCTAGGATTATCTTAGGTCTAGAATCATGCACTTAAATCTAGAAGCACTTAAAACTGGAATCATGCACTTAAATCTAGAATGTAAACAAACATACATTGCATTCTTACAAGTACATGTTAGGTAAGAACCTTCCCATTTATTTCTAGGTATTTTCACTGGTCACACGTAAGATTATCGTATGTAGTAATGTTCTCCTACAAAGTGGACATTTGCAAAGACAATGTTCCCTGTTTCAATATTTCACATATGTAATCAGTATCACTCACTCAACTAAGTTATCAATATTTTTCACCGAAATATCTCAAGTAAATTTATCCAATGTTACTGAGCAGAAAGTTTATTCACTAATATCGATATGCAGCAATGAGTATACAGATTAAAGTTCATGCACCTGTTAAAGAACAACACATTCATTTCAGAGGAATGGGTAAGTTCAGGGAAGAAGTATGGCTTTCTTTTCTCAGGTTTTCAATACACCAGCACAAATTTTCTTGACACATACGTCTCTGTGGAGTCATATAGATAAGGAAAATTCGTGAAGGCAAAGTAGGAGACAGTCCAGTAAGATGCAACAAACACCTATGTATGTTGCTGTTGAGTTAGGGGCGACGACGATCGTAGGAAACACCTATGTATGGCTGACGCCTCTGAGTCCTCCACGACCGTGAGTAAACAATAACACTGAGCCCGGATACGCTCGTGAACGAAGGCTGAATCCGTGAGGTAGCAACATCCTCCTCACTCCTAGTGAGGAGTGAGGAGGAAGAAAATAAAAATATTTAAGTGCATTTTCACAGACTAATCTGGATTACATAATGATTGATGGTCAATGATGATTATTTGAGGATTATTTGAGGCACAAAAATACTGACCACTTTGAATTCTGATGTAGAATATCTAGAAAAATAGGAAATGCAAAGAAAAATGATGGAACAACCTTAGTGGGAAATGGGAACGCCAACTTGGAAAGCGGACGCCAACTGGTGGAGCAGACACCTACAGGTGGATCGGGCAAGCACCATGTAGGAACAAGTATGGCGGCGGCGCGGCGTCGTCTTGAGAACAACGAATATCTATGAAAATTCACAAAAAAATAGAGAAAATTGTCAGAAAAGGTGAAAATTGATGCAGCAATGAGGGCAAAAAATCCGGGAAATGAATTTAACGTCGGGAACCTTGCTGGATGCAAGGGGGTAGGAGAACACTCTTGAAGCAGGAACAGAGGTACGACGAAGTATAGAAAACCACAGGGAAATGCAAGAAATGGGGGAATAAAGCACAATTACTGGAATCAGGATCCACAAAATCACAGACAACGCAGCTGAAAATCACAAATCAAGTCCTAGCAAGCTGGAGAACATCTATGGTGCAACCGACGACAGTAAATTTCACTGTAATGTTGAACACGGTCTCAATCACTTGCAGGAGGATAATGATGTGTACAGCGTGGCGAGGTCCTCTTGATCACCGTGTAGGCCGATTACTCACTGCGCCAGTGTGGAGGCGGTCGCCTAGGGGTTATGGCTGACCAACCACGTGGTAATCAACATATACGGAAATGTGGAGAAAACGGGGTAACAGCGGCTCACCTTGAGCTGAAGTCTTCTCCCAGGGTTGCTGAAGCAATACGACGGCTTCTAGGGACGAGGATGGGCGAGGTACAATGATAGCTGGCCAATATGGGGTACTGGATAACCACTGTCCAGGGGGCCTTACTAACAGGTCCGTTCTCAGTCAGGTGCGGTTCTTCTCTGGCCTCCAGGCATGCGTGCAGGTGATGCGCAGACGCACGATGTCGGACTGCCGCCCACCAATCAGGAGCACCTAGCATGAGATATTCCCTCTGGCGGGCACTTTGAATGTGGTTCCCTCCACACCATAAACCGTTAACCCGCCAAATTCTTAATTGCCAAAACTCTGTTAGACATTTAAATCCAACTGGACAACATCATTGTGGTAGATACCAGGGGCTTGACAAACTACTGGCTTCCTGTCCTCGCCGAGGCCACTAGTATTAGTGGCCATGAGGTAAATTCAGGTGAAAATTCCTCCAAACTTTTTCACTCCACTGAACAAATGCACGGATCCTTGCCAGTCCCCCCGTGCAGCACGGCAACTCTTCTCATCACACCACAGAAAACGAATAAACCAACTACTCCGAAACCATAAACTAAACAAAACTCAACTTAGCAGTTATCACTAGACCACTTGCCGTCTTTATCTCAAACCACAAAAATTGCTAGCAACACCGACACAGAAAAACCCAAATTACAACCTATTCACAAAGTGGCTTACCCCACCAAAACATGCCCTGGTTGGGCATATTTTGGAGGGGTAATTACTGTAACCACTCTCCTGCCAACTACAGGCAAATCCAACTACGAAACAATAGAGATCCACGACTTTCAAAAAAATCTAGACGACCTTCCTCACCACCCTTCTCTAGAAACTCTTCACTGACGTGGTTTACAGCACCCCAACATGACAGCCTCCTAAACAGCAGTAAGGAGGCTGCTGCAATATTCCGCAACATTTCCCCTAACAACAGAAGGGAAATATTATGGAAACCGTGTGCATTACCTGAATTTACTTAAGGACCATTAACATTTGTGGCCACATCGAGGACAGGAAGCTGGCGGCTTGTCGAAGGTTCCCCCATTTGTCTTGATGATTTTCTTCATTTAGATTTTAAAATCTAACAGAGTTTTGATATTTATGGCTTCGACTGGTAAGTGGTTCCATGCGATAATAACCCACTGAGTGAAAAGTTCTGTTCCTAGTCCTACATTGTGGCTTGTTGAGCTTGAAACTGTTTCTCCTTGTTCGTGTCACATCTGACCTTTTGAAAAAACTATCTGGATCAACATCCATCAAATTGTTTAGCATTCTAAGTTTCAATGAGATGCGTCCTCTCATGCCTGGTTGGCAGTGTTGTTAGCCGTGTGGTCCTCAACCTTCCTGATACATGAGTGGACTCAACTCTTGAAGGATTTTTGTTTCCCGGTGTTGCATTTTCTCCACAGCAGCTATGTCCTTATGAGGTTGAGGGCTCCTGTTTGGATACAGTAATCCAAATGGAGGAGATTTATGCATTTGAATCCTATTTTGAATTTTGCCTGTGTGTCTCCGCCTACACATAGGATCGAACAAGGAACCTCTGGATTACGAATCCGAAGCACTGTCCACCCAGCTGTCAGGCGCCCAGATACTGTATTCCAAATGTAGGTGATTTATACAATTGAATCACTACCTTCCTTTCATTAAAGTCAAAAGTTCCCTTGAATATTCCAAGGGTTTGCTTAGCTTTTCAGACTGTTGCCCTCTACATTCTGTGCAAATTCAGTGAATGGTAGATTTTGACAGCAAGGTCCTTTTCTTCATCAATCTGTTGTAATAATGCTATTAATTTGGTAGTCGTGGCGTGGGTTGGTATGACCCACATGCATGGTCTTGCATTTATTGATATAGAAAAGAATTTGCCAGTCTTCTGACTACTTGTGGAGTTCATGTAGATCTCTTTGCATGGCTTCAATATCATTTTCGTTTCCTACTTTACCATAAATCTTTCTGTCATCTGAAAATCTGATGATTTAGTTTGTAATATTCTCGACTATGTCATTGATGAATATGACAATAAAAAAAGGTTGGCCCCAAAATGGACTCCTGCAGTATCACATTTACCACATTTATCCATTCAGATTAATTCCCATATAGCACCGTTACCTTTCTTTGTTTTAGTAGAATTCTATGAACAGGGGACGAAAATTAGGCAAAAAAGAGAAAGGTGGGCAGATTGCATTTTCTTGAACTGTCAGAAAGCTTTTAGACACAGTAGCACATAAATGACTGTTACAAAAGTTGGAGAAACAGGTAGGAGTAAAAGATAAGGTGCTCCAGTGGATAAGGGATTATCTAAGCAATAGGAAACAGAAACTGCGAGGGTGGAGACATCAGAGTGGCGAGATGTCACCAGCGAAGCCCCAAAGGACTCTGTACTTCGATCCATCCAGTTTCTGATATATGTAAAGTATCTTACAAGTGGGCATAGACTCATTCCTCACAATGTTTGCTGATGATGCAAAAGTTATAAGAAGAATCAAAACAGATAAAGATAAGGTAGTGTGTGGTCTGGTCAACAGATAAAGATAGACAGAGATTAAAGGACGACCTGATCAAACTGGAGGAATTGTCTAGAAAACTATGTCCTGGTTCGTATCCTGACCGGGGAGGATTAACTGGGCATAAATCCTTAACTGTAGCCTCTGCTTAAGTAAACATTAAAATGGGTACTTGGTTTTTAAACGATTCTTCGTGGGGGGCGTATTCCAGGGAACAACTTGCCCGAAACGCTACGTGTACTAGTGGCTGTACAAGAATGTAAGAACTCTTGTGTAAATAAATAAATAAATACATAAAAAAGGCAACTAATGTTTAACTCAGGAAAGTATAAAGTAATGAAATTAGGCGAAGGGAGCAGAAGGCAGAACATAAGGTATCATCTGGTAGATGAAATCCTTCAGGATTCAAATAAGGAGAAAGATCTGGTAGTTGATATCACACCGAACCTGTCCCCAGAAGTCCGCATCAAAAGGATAAATCATCGACATATTCTAGATTGGCCAACATAAGAACTGCCTTTAGAAACTTGTGAAGGAATCGTTCAGGACCATGTATACCACTTATGTCAGACCAGTCCTGGAGTATGCAGCAAGAGCCTGTAGCCCATACCTAGTTACACTTGCACAAGACAAGGTTAGATAAGATTCAGAGATATGCCACCAGATTAGTCCTTGAATTGAGACGAATGCATTGACTCCGCCAGTTGCATTAACTTCATCAGCAGAATCGACTTCGCCAGCAGGATTGACTCCGCCAGCAGCATTGACTCCACCGGCAGCATTGACTCCACCAGCAGCATTGACATAACCAGCATAATACATTCTACATGCATCATTGACTCCTCCAACAGCACTGACTCCTCCAGCAACATTGATTTTTCTAGCAGCATTAACCACCAGCAGCAATGACTCCAATCATTGGTCAATTGACTTTAAAATCAGAAATTACTCAACCAGCAGCATTAACTCCACCAGCAGCATTGACTCCACCAGCAGCTTTTATTCTACTTTTAGTATTAACTCTACCAATGTAACACCTCTATATTGTAACACCACTCTATATACATAAATCAAAAATATAAAATATGTTAATGTAACCCTGCCATATAGCACCGGAACCAAAAGGTACCCTTCCACCAAGGAGATGCTACACAGGATTAAAAGACGCTGCCACCATCTGCCTATCCATTTACTATATCAAGCAACGAGGCAAGAAACATTGCTGACTTGGAGAGAGTACTCTTTCTTTAACTGTCAATATTTATGGGACGGTTGTTAGCTAATTATATTAGAAGCTACAGGATTCAACAGTTGATGCAGATGGGAAGTTTAACATGAGTTTATTGAGAACAAATTATGTAATTCACTACTTATAAAATCCTACTTTAACACTGGCAATTGTTACAGGAGCCAGACATGGAAATGTATCAAAGATCACATATATTACCTAAGACCACTCTCTGCTCTCAGTCGGGTGGAATTACTCTGTTTCCTGAGCTTGCCTGATGAGCTGCCGCCTCACTGACTTGCAGCCTCACACACTCTCCGACACTCCAGCCCTCCCTCTAACTATCATACAGGGGTATATATACAATTGAATCAGAAGGGGGGGGGGCGTTTTACACTGTTGTGGGAACGTCTCGTGTGGACCTGTTCCCAGTGATTCAGCCAACTTGGTCAGCACATCAGGGCATCAGCTGCCCATGACATACGAAAAAGCAATCAAAGTATCATTAATATTTCAATTTACTCTAGTGAATCTGAGGTACAGGCTCTTACCGGACATTCCCATGGCGAGTCATGGCTGTACTCTCCCGGCGTTACAATACTCCCTCTCCCAGAATTAAGACAACAGTCGGGTGTATCTAAGTTAAGCCTGATTTTGTCTTATCCCAACTCATTCATTGTACCTAAAAAAAAAAATTGCCACTGACAAATTGATAAAACTAATTAACATGATGCAAAGTACATTATACAGTTACACTTCACATAATGTACAACAAAAAAAAATATTGATAAAAATACTAGTAATGATACCCTTACACGCTATACAATTCCAGTGAACATAATATGATAATATGACAATAAAGTATAATAATGAAAAAAAAGACAAATCCCGACTGCACCCTAGGCAGCCCAACAGGCTTCCCCCGAGGCTGGAAGACCAAAAAAAAATCACCTTAAAACTAGCATGACATAAAAAGTAAAAAAAAATCCTAATGGAACAAAAAAATTTACTAGTAACAAGAAATAATATAATGTCAACATATAAGTAATGATGCAATCTTACATAATACAACCCTGAGGTACAATACATGACACTAAAGAATACTATGAAACAAAGATATATCCTGCCTGCAAACTAGGCAGCCTAGCAAGTCTTCCTCAGAAGGTCTCAAGAACAAAAATACAAAATAAAATGACTGATAACATGAAAAAATTATACTAATATTCCTACTCTAACATTTAATTCTAAGAAATTAAAAAATAACAGATAACATTACCTAAGTGGGACATACCCATACATGTGCTATATGGCAGGGTTACATTAATATGTTATATTTTTTATTTATGTATATAGAGTGGTGTTACAATATAGAGGTGTTACACCAGTAGCATTTATTCCACCAGATGCATTGACTCCTTCAGAATCATTGACTCCATAAGCAGCAT
>WNGS01007615.1:65755-82110 GCA_020271785.1 Procambarus virginalis
TGTCTCCCGTTACTCTTCTATCTTCCAGTGACGTGAGATTTAGCTCCTTTAGCCTTTCTTCGTATCTCATACGTCTCAGCTCCAGGACTAGTCAGGTGGTATTCCTCTGAATCTTCTCTATCTTTGTCTTGTGCATGTTTAACTAGTTATGGACTCCATGCTGGAGCTACATACTCCAGGACTAGTCTGACATAAGTGGTACACTAGGTCCTAAACGATTTTGTACACAAGTGTCAAAAGGCAGTTTTAATGTTGCCCAGTCTAGAACATGCCGTTGATTATATCCGTTTGATTTGGGCTTCTGGGGACAGGTTAGGTGTGATATCAACCACTAGATCTTTCTCCAAATTTGACTCTGGAAGGATTTCAACTCCCAGATGGTACCTTGCATTCAGCCTCCTGCTCCATTCGCCAAATTTCATAGCTTTTTTCTAGACCATTCCTCCAGTTTGACCAGGTCGTCCTATAATCCCTATTTATCTTCATCTGTATTGAATCTTCTCATAACTTTTGCATCAACAGCAAACATTGAGAGGAATGAGTCTATACCCTCTTGTAAGATAACTTACATATATCAGAAACAAGATGGGTCTAAGTAGAGAGCCCTGTGGGACTCAGCTGGTGACATCTCGTCACTTTGATGTCTGCACCCTCACAGTTTCTCTCTGTTTCCTGTTGCTTAGATAATCTCTTATCCAATGGAGCACCTTCTCTTTTTCTCCTGCCTGTTTCTCCAACTTTCGTAACAGTTATTTATTGGGTACTGTGTCAAAAAACTTTCTAACAGTCCAAGAAAATGCAATTTTCCCACCTTTCTCTTTTTTGGCTATTTTTTATCTCCTGGTCATAGAATTCTATTTAAACAAAGAAAGGTAATGGGGCTATATAGGAATTAATCTGAATGGAGAAATGTGTAAATGAGGTACTGTAGGAGTCAATTTTGGGGCCAACATTTTTGTCATATTTATCAATGACATAGACGAGAAAATTATAAACTACATCATCAGATTTTCAGATGACAGAAAGATTTATGGTAAAGAAGGAAACAATAATAATATTGAAGCCTTACAAGAAGATCCACATGAACTCCACAAATGGTCAGAAGACTGGCAAATTCTTTTTTATATCAACAAATGCAAGACCATGCATGTGGGTCATACCAACCCACGCCACGACTACCAAATTAATAACATATACATTACAACAGATTGATGAAGAAAAGGACCTTGCTGTCAAAATCTACCACTCACTGAAAGTTACACAGTAGGTAGAGGACAGCAGTTTGAAAAGCTAACCAAATCCTTGGAATTTTCCAGGTAACTTCTGACTTTAATGAAAGGAAGGTATTGATTCAATTGTATAAATCTCCTACACTTGGATTACTGTATCTGGGCGCCTCACAGCTGGGTGGACAGCGCTTCGAATTCGTAGTCCTTAGGTTCCTTGTTCGATCCCCGGTGTAGGCGGAGACAAATAGGAAAAATGTTTCTTTCACCCTGATGCCCCCTGTTACCTAGCAGTAAATAGGTACCTGGGAGTTAGACAGCTGCTACGGGCTGCATTCTAGGAGTGGAGGCCTGGTCGAGGACCGGGCCGCGGGGGACACTAAGCCCCGAAATCATCTCAAGATAACCTCAAGATATCCAAACAGGAGCCCTCAACTTCATAAGGACATAGCTGCTGTGGAGAAAATGCAACACCGGGAAACAAAAATCCTTCAAGAGCTGAGTCAACTCATGTATCAGGAAGGTTGAGGACCACACGGCTAACAACACTGCAAACCAGGCATGACAGGGACGCATCTCATTAAAACTGAGAATGCTAAACAATTTGTTGGATGTTGATCCAGATAATTTTTTCAAAAGGTCAGCTGTGACACGAACAAGGAGAAACAGTTTCAAGCTCAACAAGCCACAATGTACAGGAGATACTTCTTCACTCAGTGGGTTATTAACGCATGGAATCACTTACCCGCCAAAGCCATAAATGCAAAACTCTTGTAACGTACGGTTATGTTACGTTGTTGGGTTGATTAGATACACAGTGTTTAGTGAGTTTCATATTTATTTAGTAGTCCTGGATACAGCAGTGTCGTAGACGTTGAGACGAAGCCTGGTGCAGAGCAGAGAGATGATTGAGGCCGGAGTCGTGGAGCTCTATGCGGGAGAACATGGCGGCTCGATTGGGAATTGCGAGTGTCTGAACTCGGGGAGCGAGAGCGTTATAGCTGGATGCGGTCGTAGTCTGCTGTCTGCTCTGTGTCGAAGCTGTAGCGTCTTGGGTCGATTAGAACTACTCTATTAGATTTGAAAATCCAAATGAAAAAGATCATCATGACAAATTGGGGAACCTTCGACCAGCCGCCAGCTTCCTGTCCTCGATGAGGCCACAAATGTTAATGGCCCTTAAGTAAATTCAGGTAATGCACACGGTTTCTGCAATATTTCCCTTCTGTTGTTAGGGAAATATTGCAGAATATTGCAGCAACCTCCTTACTGCTGTTTGGGAGGCTGTCATGTTGGGGTGCTGTAAACCACGTCAGAGAAGAATTTCTAGAGAAGGGTGGTGAGGAAGGTCGTCTAGATTTTTTGGAAAGTCGTGGATCTCTATTGTTTCGCAGTTGGATTTGCTCTGTAGTTGGCAGGAGAGTGCTTACAGTAATTACCCCCACCAAAATATGCCCAACCAGGGCATGTCTTGGTGGGGTAAGCCACTTTATGAATAGGTTGTAATTTGTTCTTTCTGTGACGGTGTTGCTAGCAATTTTTGTGGTTTGAAATAAGACGGTAGTTGGTGTACAGAGGACTGCTAAGTTGAGTTTTGTTTAGTTTACGGTTTCTGTGTAGCTGGTTTATGCGTTTTTTGTGATGGTTAGAGAAGAGGTGGCGTGTTGCAGGGGGAACTGGCAAGGATTTATTGTTCTGTGTAGTTAAAAAGTTTGGAGGAATTTTCACTTGAATTTTCTTGATGGTCACTAATACTAGTGGCGTAGACGAGGACATGAAGTCAGTTGTTTGTCAAGCCCCCGGTATCTACCACAATGATGTCCAGTGGGATTTAAAAGTCTAACAGAGTTTTGGCATTTAAGAATTTGGCTGGTTGACGGTTTAGGGTTTAAAACCAAGTTGAGAAAAAACACGTTGGAAAAAACAAAGCTTTTTAAACTTGAAACCGTTGCTTCTTGTTTGTGTTACAAGTGACCTTATGAAGAAATTGTCCGGATCAACATCTTCCAAATTGTTCAGGATTTTTAAAGGAGTCAGTGCTGTTGGTGGAGTCAACAATGCTGCTGGTGGAGACAATGCTGCTGGTGAAGTCAGTGCTGTTGGTGGAGTCAATGCTGTTCGTGGAGTCTATGCTCCTCTAGTCAATACTGATGATAGAGTCAATGCTATTGGTGGAGTGAATGTTGCAGGTCGAATCAATGCTGCTGGTGGAGCGAATAGTGCTTGTGGAGTTAATGCTGCTGGTGAGGTCAACGGTGCTGGTGGAGTCGATGCTGCTGGTGGGGTCAATGCTGCTGGTAGGGTTTATGCTCCTCCAGTCAGTGCTGTTGATGGAGTCAATGCTACTGGTTGAGTCAATGCTGGTGGTGGAGTCTATGCAGCAGATCGTCAATGATGTTGGTGGAGTCAATGCTGCTGATGGAGTCAATGTTGCTGGTGGGGTTAATGCTGCTGGTGGAGTCAATGCTGCTGATAGTCAATGCTGCTACTAGAATCAATGTTGCTGGTGGAGTCATTGTTGTTGGTGGAGTCAGTGCAACAGTTAGAGTCAATGCTGCGTGTGACGTCAATGGTGCAGGCGAGGACAATGCTACTGGTGGTGACAATGCTGCTAGTGGAGTCATTGTTGAAGGCGGAACCAGTGCTTGCTGCATGTGGAATCAATAATTATGGTGGAGTCAATGCTGCTGGCAGAATCAATGCTGCTGTTGGAGTCAATGGTCTTCTAGTCAATGCTACTGGTGGAATCATTGCTGCAGGTGCAGTTAATGCTGCTGATTGAGTCAATGATGCTAGCGACCTCAATGCTGCTGGTGGAGTCAATGCTTCTTGCGAAGTAAACTCTGCTGGTGAAGTTAACGCTTCTGGCAGAGCAATGCTGATTGTGGAGTCAATGATTCTGAAGCAGTCAATGCATCTGGTGGAATAAATGCTACTGGTAGAGTTAATGCTAAAAGTAGAATCAAAACTGCTGGTGAAGTTAATGCTGCTGGTTGAGTAATTTCTGATTTTAAAGTCAATTGACCAATGATTGGAGTCATTGGTGCTGGTGGTTAATGCTGCTAGAAGAATCAATGTTGCTGGAGGAGTCAGTGCTGTTGGAGGAATCAATGATGCATGTAGAATGTATTATGCTAGTTGTGTCAATGCTGCTGGTGGAGTCAATGCTGCCGGTGGAGTCAATGCTGCTGGCGGAGTCAATCCTTCTGGCGAAGTCGATTCTGCTGATGAAGTTAATGCAACTGGCGGAGTCAATGCATTCGTCTCAATTCAGGGACTAATCTGGTGGCATACCTCTGAATCTTATCTAACCTTGTCTTGTGCAAGTGTAACTAGGTATGGACTACAGGCTCTTGCTGCATACTCCAGGATTGGTCTGACATAAGTGGTATACATGGTCCTGAACGATTCCTTTTACAAGTTTCTAAAGGCAGTTCTTATGTTGGCCAATCTAGAATATGTCGATGATTATATCCTTTTGATGCGGACTTCTGGGGACAGGTTCGGTGTGATATCAACTACCAGATCTTTCTCCCTATTTGAATCCAGAAGGATTTCATCTACCAGATGATACCTTATGTTCAGCCTTCTTCTCCCTTCGCCTAATTTCATTACTTTATACTTTCCTGAGTTAAACATTAGTAGCCTTTTTTTATTTATTTATTTATTTATATACACAAGAGTTCTTACATTCTTGTACAGCCACTAGTACACGTAGCGTTTCGGGCAAGTTGTTCCCTGGAATACGCCCCCCACGAAGAATCGTTTAAAAACCAAGTACCCATTTTAATGTTTACTTAAGCAGAGGCTACAGTTAAGGATTTATGCCCAGTTAATCCTCCCCGGTCAGGATACGAACCAGGACATAGTTTTCTAGACAATTCCTCCAGTTTGACCAGGTCGTCCTTTAATCTCTGTCTATCTTTATCTGTTTTGATTCTTCTTATAACTTTTGCATCATCAGCAAACATTGTGAGGAATGAGTCTATGCCGTCTTGAAAAATACTTTACATATATCAGAAACTGGATGGATCCAAGTACAGAGTCCTTTGGGACTCCGCTGGTGACATCTCGTCACTCTGATGTCTCCACCCTCGCAGTTTCTGTTTCCTGTTGCTTAGATAATCCCTTATCCACTGGAGCACCTTATCTTTTACTCCTACCTGTTTCTCCAACTTTTGTAACAGCCATGTATGTGCTACTGTGTCTAAAAGCTTTCTGACAGTTCAAGAAAATGCAATCTGCCCACCTTTCTCTTTTTTGCCTAATTTTCGTCCCCTGGTCATAGAATTCTACTAAAACAAAGAAAGGTAACGGTGCTATATGGGAATTAATCTGAATGGATAAATGTGGTAAATGTGATACTGCAGGAGTCCATTTTGGGGCCAACCTTTTTTTATTGCCATATTCATCAATGACATAGACGAGAATATTACAAACTAAATCATCAGATTTTCAGATGACAGAAAGATTTATGGTAAAGTAGGAAATGAAAATGATATTGAAGCCATGCAAAGAGATCTACATGAACTCCACAAGTGGTCAGAAGACTGGCAAATTCTTTTCTATATCAATAAATGCAAGACCATGCATGTGGGTCATACCAACCCACGCCACGAGTACCAAATTAATAGCATTATTACAACAGATTGATGAAGAAAAGGACCTTGCTGTCAAAATCTACCATTCACTGAATTTGCACAGAATGTAGAGGACAACAGTCTGAAAAGCTAAGCAAACCCTTGGAATATTCAAGGGAACTTTTGAATTTAATGAAAGGAAGGTAGTGATTCAATTGTATAAATCTCATACATTTGGAATACTGTATCTGGGCGTCAGACAGCTGGGTGGACAGTGCTTCGGATTCGTAATCCAGAGGATCCTTGTTCGATCCCCAGTGTAGGCGGAGACAAACAGGCAAAATTCAAAATAGGATTCAAATGCATAAATCTCCTCCATTTGGATTACTGTATCCAAACAGGAGCCCTCAACCTCATAAGGACATAGCTGCTGTGGAGAAAATGCAACACCGGGAAACAAAAATCCTTCAAGAGTTGAGTCAACTCACGTATCAGGAAGGTTGAGGACCACACGGCTAACAACACTGCCAACCAGGCATGAGAGGACGCATCTCACTGAAACTTAGAATGCTAAACAATTTGATGGATGTTAATCCAGATAGTTTTTTCAAAAGGTCAGATGTGACACGAACAAGGAGAAACAGTTTCAAGCTCAACAAGCCACAATGTAGGACAAGGAACAGGAGATGCTTTTCACTCAGTGGGTTATTAACGCATGGAACCTCTTACCCGTCGAAGTTATAAATATCAAAACTCTGTTAGATTTTAAAATCTAAATGAAAAAGATCAAGACAAATGGGGGAACCTTCGACAAGCCGCCAGCTTCCTGTCCTCGATGTGGCCACACATGTTAATGGTCCTTAAGTAAATTCAGGTAATGCACATGGTTTCCATAATATTTCCCTTCTGTTGTTAGGGGAAATGTTGCGGAATATTGCAGCAGCCTCCTTACTGCTGTTTGGGAGGCTGTCATGTTGGGGTGCTGTAGACCACGTCAGAGAAGAATTTCTAGAGAAGGGTGGTGAGGAAGGTCGTCTAGATTTTTTGGAAAGTCGTGGATCTCTATTGTTTCGTAGTTGGATTTGCTCTGTAGTTGGCAGGAGAGTGGTTACAGTAATTACCCCTCCAAAATATGCCCAACCAGGGCATGTTTTGGTGGGGTAAGCCACTTTATGAATAGGTTGTAATTTGGGTTTTCTGTGTCGGTGTTGCTAGCAATTTTTGTGGTTTGAGATAATGACGGCAAGTGGTCTAGTGATAACTGCTAAGTTGAGTTTTGTTCAGTTTATGGTTTCGAAGTAGTTGGTTTATGCGTTTTCTGTGGTGTGATGAGAAGAGTTGCCGTGCTGCAGGGGGGGACTGGCAAGGATCCGTGCATTTGTTCAATGGAGTGAAAAATTTTGAAAACGTCATGCTCACCTTTGTACTATGGGTCCATAAAAAAGAAATGGGAAACTTGGAAACATGTCAGATATAAAAGCAGAGAAATTGATATAGCGATGACCAGATTAAGGCTGGGACATACCAAACTAGCAGCACACAGCTCTAAGTACAGAACAGACATCAACGAACTCTGCATCCACTGTCAGGTTCCTGAACCAGTCGAACACTATCTCCTTCACTGCTTCCGACATTATAGTGCCAGAGTAAATCTCAAACAAGTACTTATTTCACTTAAAATACCCTTTACCATCAAGCATATATTAGGAGGCGGTGACCACTCGTTACAAGAAAAATACCAAATAGTCAAAGCACTGGCTAAATATCTCCAGTCGACCAACAAATTGGGACACATCTGACCCGCGCCACATTTATACCTGGCGCCACCAACAGCTAAACACAGAAAACAACCGCCTCGTCGCAGTACCAAGGATCAGCTGAGACCATAAACACAACACTACGGTGCGGCAAGTCTCGCTCTAACTCACACCTCTGTTCTAGTCGCCGCTCCTCTGTCTACACCACAACGCAACAAGCACTTTTGAAACAATTATCATCCTCAAGATAAACGCCTCTACCAACATCTGTACTGGTGCAGTCATCGGGAGGACAAACCCTTCATGCAAACTGCACCTACTATCAAGAAGAAGAAGAAGAAGAAAAATTTTGGAGGAATTTTCACCTGAATTTACCTCATGGCCACTAATACTAGTGGCCTCGACGAGGACAGGAAGCCAGTAGTTTGTCAAGCCCCTGGTATCTACCACAATGATGTTGTCCAGTTGGATTTAAAAGTCTAACAGAGTTTTGGCAATTAAGAATTTGGCGGGTTGACGGTTTATGGGTTTAAAACCAAGTTGAGAAAAAACAAAGCTTTTTGAACTTGAAACCGTTGCTTCTTGTTTGTGTTACAAGTTACAACACAAACAAGCTTCTTGTTTGTGTTACAAGTTCCTTGCCAGATGTAAGACGAATCTTGTTTCTCACAGAGCATTTAGACTCAGCTTTTTTTTTGTTTATTAATGAGTGAACTAATTATCAACTATTCTTAGAACTATTAAAGTAACCAGTTTTTACGTCTGAAGATTTGTAATGTTTACAAGCTGCACGATCAGCTGTTGTCTCCCCGACAACTGGAGAGAGCTCAGACTGGAGGCTTCTGCATCCTTCTCTGAACTGCTGTGGTTGAGTCAACACCTCTCCTGTGTTGCTCTGTATCCCTCTCCTCTTCCTCTTCCTCTTCCTCTTCCTCCTCCTCTTCCCTTACCTTATCCTGTGTCTAGTTTACCAAGTACCGTGCTGCATATTCGTTTTCTGGCATAAGTGTGTAGTAATGTGTATAGGCTACGCTAGTGTTTATATTGCTAAGTTACTCTAAGGGGTCTCAGTGAAACCACGTGTGCTCAAGTGGTACCAAGCTAGCTAGAGTCCTTGCTAGTGTTGTTGGAAATTTCCAACAGTTATTCTCATCCCTAATACAACAGGATGTATTTCCTGTATTAGGCTTCATACACATCTAATATTCATCTAATATTCATTTACTAATCCTTAATACAACAGGATGTATTTCCTGTATTAAGTGTAATAATTAACTAACACTACTAATGTGTAGCTTAGTATTGTAGAATTTACTGTATTAGGTTGTGGAACATCATGTAATTCCTCCTAGTGTAGTGTTGCGTCAGCCACTCACGGAGACAATTTCCACATACCAGTAGATTTAACACAAGTGTAACCATTTACTTTCCCTTATTAGGAATAATGATTTAGTAATAGGTTTACCTTTAGTAAACAATAGTTTACTGGAATTTCCTTACCCAGCATAATTGCTGTTTCAGTAAATCATATCATATAATTAACATTTACACCACCAAGCAAGTATTGTTTTATTTGTGGTCTACATTGACTGAGGTTCCAAGGTTTGTTACAGCCGGGGGGAAGGGTTGTGGAGATAAGCTCCCACAGCCTGTAAAGTGCCACTGATGGCGTGCGTCTCAAATAGCCTCTGACAACCAAGTCCAGCTCCTGGCCTGCACGTGTGGCATAGCCTCTGGGCCTGGCGGAACTGCTTCTACCAACAGGAGAAGGGGCGAAGGCGGGTCTCTGGCGCCTTAAAACTAGTTGCTTCGGGCAGATGGGACTCGTTAGCCTGGAAAGGCAGCCCATCTAGGGGAAGGAAAACCCCGAATTCAAACCTCTGCTGTCTTGTGGCTAAACCTACTCATGGGAAAGACTTCGGGAGTCAACCCTGAGGAAAAATCCGGAGTCGGAGTCCCTAAGGCAGTTTCAGCTGTTTACAGCTACATTCTGGCAACTCCTGCGACGACACTGGTGCCAAGCGTATCGGCGCCTGCCCTTCCCTTGGATCACATCGGTGGCGTGGAGAGGGTGGATTTGCTGCATGGGCAACAGCTGATCCTCCATAATTACTGCCCAGGCCTGTGCCCTGGAGAGGACACTCCAGCATCGCCTTGGCGATGGCTCAACACGGGAAGTGACAGTTACCGGTGATAAGCCTACCACTCAATTGGCGTAGAGTAAGGCGCCAGGGGTTGCTTCCGTCGGTGGGAGAAATCATCCGATTTCATAGGACAGCTACCGCCCGCCTCAAGCTGGGCAGCCCCCAGCCAATAAGGTGCTGTCCCGCCACGGTCCGCCTGCTCCACTGGGTGCGTGGGGCTTAGGCCACAATCCAATAAGCGGATCGTCAACTCATGCACCAGGCAAAAGAAAACAAACACAGAGCCACCCAGCTCTCAAACTGGGCACATGGAATGTAAGGACCATGACACCGGGTCTCTCGGAAGATCTACTGGAAGTGAACGACGCCCGCAAGACAGCTGTGATCAACAATGAACTGCGCAGACTCCAGATGGACATAGTCGCCCTGCAGGAGACACGTCTGCCGGCAACTGGCAGCATACGGGAGAAGGACTTTACCTTCTACTGGCAGGGTAAACCACAAGAAGAGGTAAGGGAGCATGGCGTTGGTTTTGCCATCAGGAACAGGTTGTTAGGGTCCATAGTACCGCCTATGGAGGGGTCTTCAAGGATCATCAAACTTCAGCTTCATACAGCAGTAGGAATGGTCAGCCTCATCAATGCCTATGCACCAACATTGACCTCCTCTACCGAAGCGAAGGACAAGTTCTATGATGACCTTGGCCTAGCTCTCAGAGACATACCTCACCAAGAGCCAGTCTTCCTCCTGGGAGACTTTAATGCAAGAGTTGGTTCTGACCACAGCTCTTGGCCTTCCTGCCTGGGCCAGTTTGGATTTGGGAAGATGAATGAGAGTGGGCAGCGCCTCCTGGAGTTCTGCTGCCGTCATGATCTCTGCATCACCAATTCCTTCTTCGACACCAAGCCCCAGCATAAGGTTTCCTGGAGACATCCCAGGTCTAAGCATTGGCACCAACTCGACCTGGTGCTTACGGGGCGTAACAATCTGAGAAATGTCAAACTGACCCGCAGCTTCCAGAGCGCAGATTGCGACACCGACCACTCTCTCGTCGTTTGCAGAGTAAAGTTCCAGCCCCGGAAAATCCACAGAGCAAAGAAGGAGGGAAGACCACGCATTAACGTAAACAAGACCCGTGACCTTCACAAGGTGGAGGAATTCACTGCAGCGCTGGTAAATGCCCTTCCTGTACCACCCTGCGATAGCGCAAGTGAGAGGTGGTTACATCTCAGGGGCACTATTTTCAACACTGCCATGTCCACCTTCGGTAAGAGACAGAACAAATCAGCAGACTGGTTCGAGGCCAGTGCAGAGGAACTGTTACCCCTCATAGAGGAAAAGAGACGAGCTCTCTCATCCTACAAGAACCTGCCCTCAAGAAGGAACCTACAGGCCCTCCGTATTGCCCGCAGTAGAGTTCAACAAACTGCGAGGCGTTGTGCTAACGATTACTGGCTTCGACTCTGTTCCAGCATCCAGACTGCAGCCACTGTCGGCAACATAAGAGGCATGTACGAAGGAATCAAACAGGCAACAGGCCCTACACAAAACCGGACGGCTCCTCTAAAGTCTGCCACTGGAGAGATCATTAAAGACCGTGATCAACAGATGAATCGCTGGGTGGAACATTACTCCGAACTCTACTCCAGAGAGAACTTGGTCAGCGTAGAGGCTTTGGATGCAATTGAATGCCTGCCCATCATGGAAGAACTTGATCTTGAACCAACTGTGGAAGAAGTTGAGAAAGCGCTGGATTCACTTTCCTCAGGGAAGGCCCCAGGAGACGACGGGATTCCGCCTGAAGTTCTCAAGTGCGCTCGTGGAACACTTAAATCTGAGCTTCATGAACTTCTGTGCCAGTGCTGGAGGGAGGGCTCGGTGCCACAAGACATGAGAGATGCAAACATCATCACTCTCTACAAAAATAAAGGTGACAGAAGCGATGTAAACAACTATCGCGGCATCTCCCTCCTCAGCGTCGTTGGCAAACTATTCGCTAGGGTCGTTTTGGTCAGGCTTCAGATTCTTGCCGAAAGAGTGTACCCCGAGTCACAGTGTGGTTTCCGAGCAGAGAGGTCGACCACTGACATGGTGTTCTCCCTGAGACAGCTTCAAGAAAAGTGCAGGGAGCAGAGAAAAGCCTTGTACATTGCCTTCATTGACCTTACAAAGGCCTTCGACCTCGTGAGTAGGGACGGACTCTTCAAGATCTTGGCCAAAATTGGCTGTCCACCCATCCTACTCAGCATGATACAATCGTTCCACAAGGACATGAAGGGGACAGTTGTGTTCGACGGCTCAACTTCTGAACCATTCAACATTAACAGTGGTGTTAAACAGGGGTGTGTTCTTGCTCCAACCCTGTTCGGCATCTTCTTCGCGATCCTCGTCAAGCATGCTTTTGGAACAACGACAGAAGGCATCTATCTCCGTACAAGATCTGATGGAAAGCTGTATAATCTATCCAGACTCCGAGCAAAGACAAAAGTACAAATGCGAATCCTCAGGGAGTTCCTCTTCGCCGACGACGCAGCGATCACCACACACACAGCAGAAGGCCTGCAGCAGCTACTCAACCGCTTTGCCGCAGCCTGTTCTGCATTCGGCCTGACAATCAGCCTGAAGAAGACACAGGTGATGGGACAAGATGTCAATGAGCTACCCTGTATAAATATAGCAGACTATGCGCTGGAGGCAGTTCACGAGTTTGTGTACCTGGGCTCCACAATCTCAGACACCCTTTCCCTGGACACTGAGCTCAACAGGCGTATCGGGAAGGCCGCAACAACACTGGCCAGGCTCACAAAGCGCGTTTGGGAAAATGCCAAACTGACAGTGCACACCAAGGCACAAGTCTACATGGCATGTGTGGTGAGTACACTTCTCTACGGCTCGGAATCCTGGACCCTGCGCTCTCGCCAGGAGAGACGGCTTAATACCTTTCACATGCGGAACCTGAGACGCATCCTTGACATCACGTGGAAAGACCACGTCACCAACAACACTGTACTCGAGAAAACAGGAGTCCCTTCAATGTTCACTCTCCTGAAACAGAGACGCATGCGATGGCTGGGACATGTCTCACGCATGGTCGATGGCCGCATACCGAAGGACCTCTTGTATGGAGAACTGGCATCAGGAAGGAGACCTACCGGAAGACCTCAGCTGCGTTTCAAAGATGCCTGCAAACGCGACCTCAAGCAGATGAACATCGACATCAACACTTGGGAGGCAGCAGCTGCGGACAGATCTGCCTGGAGATATAAAGTGCAGAAGGGACTTCAGCAATTCGAGGATGAACTGAAGAAGCAGGCGGAGGATAATAGACTTCGGAGGAGGTCTCGGCCACTGTCAGACGCACCCGCCTCGGCGTTTATCTGCGCTCGCTGCAGTCGAGACTGTCATTCTCGGGTTGGCCTTCACAGTCACAGCAGGCGCTGCATCCAACTAGACTACAACAACTAGACACCCAGGGCACAACTCCATAACCCCACGGGATTGACGGATGCCTACTACTACTACTACTACTACTATTGAGTGATCCGTCAGTGTATATGGTCTGTGCAATGTTGTTTTCAGCTTGTATATTGTGAATGTGTTCTATGGTGCTTAATTTAGCAGCAAGCTGAGCATGAGGGTAGATTGTGATTAGTTTCTTGGTGGGGTATGCAGGGGTCAGGATGTCAAAAGGTACTATCTGCCAGGGTGGAAGGAAGTGTTGTACTCTTTCATCTGTATATACATCGTGCAGTCCCATCATTTTAATATGAGTGGCTGTTCTTTGAATCCATTTAGACTCGCTAGTTCCATTTCGTATGTGTTCTAACAGAGCAACTGACACAATGTTGTTTTTGTTATCACGCAGAAGCTTTAGTCCCATCATAAGATTAATTTCAAATATTCTATCTCTAATGCTAAGTATATTTAATTCTTTCCTCATGTTGAGAACTTTGGTAGTTATAGGACAGCCAAGTATAATTCTGAGTGCTTCATTTTGCATTTTTTCAAGTCTATCAATACTTTTGCCATTTTGCAGGACCAAAGCTGGTGCATGATAGTCTATCAAAGACCTTATATACGCTAAATACATCATTCTTGCTATTCTAATATTAACACCATATTTCGGGCTGTACCCTACTACAGTTCTGAGAGCCTTGAGTCTGTCTCTACATTGTTGATGTAACTTATTGACTGCAGTTGAGGTACAAGGGACATAGACTCCAAGGTATTTGAAAGAAGAGACATAGTCTAATGGTATATTATCTATCTTGAGTTTTCGTGGTCCACTTTTGCGGTTGCCAATTTGTCTGTTAAATACCTTAGTTTTAGAAGCGTTGATTACAAGACCAAGGCTCTCACAAGCTGTATGTATACAATTTAAGACTGTTTGCATTTCGCGGTGGGTTTTAGTATGCACAAGGATGTCATCTGCATAGCTGATAGTGATGTTTGCCGGTCTAGTTGGAATTGATTTTAGTAAAGCATTAATTAGAACATTAAACAAGGTAGTACTAAGTACTCCTCCTTGTGGGGTGCCTAGTTGCATTTCTTTAGTTCACTCTTGTAGCCTTGGAAGAGTGCAGAGGACTTCCGGTTGGTAAGATAGCCTCGTATCCATTGTAATAAATGTCCCCCTATATCCATTCTCGCTAATTCGTACATAATCACTTCCCTATTAGCAATATCAAAGGCATTTTTTAAATCAAGAAATGTTGTGTACTTGTGCCTTTTATCTCCATGAACAGTGAGAAAGGTTGTGATACAGTTGTGTACACTTTTACCATGTGTGAAACCATTGATATCAGGTGACATGTGCTCTTTAACTCTATACAATAATCTATTAAGCACCATTCTCTCAAAGGTTTTGCACATGCAACTGGTCAGTGAGATGGGACGGAAAGCATCAGGTTGGCCAGGCTTTGGTACAGGTACCGTAAGACTGGTGGTCCATGATACTGGCAACTGCCCAGTGACATAACTGGCATTAAACAATTCTAATAATGGGTTACCGGGTACACGATGTAGGAGTCTTAGAATATCATAGGTGATACCGTCCTCACCAGGAGCAGTGCTACTGCCCCTGGAGAGGGCTGCATCCAATTCATAATCTGTATATGGAACATCACATTCATCATGTTGCTTGCTCAACATGAAATTTATGAGAGAATTTCTTTCTGTGGACCCCTCCCACAATTTCTCCCTAGTGCTAGCTGGTAACATTCCAAGGCGCGATACTTGGGTTAACCCATCCTATAGTTGGGTCTGTTTCCAACTGGGGTTCGAATATTCCCATCCAGTAGACGGTAGTGGACCCCATACCCATCCTGTGGATGATAGTGGTCCCCATACCCATCCTATGGGCAGTTGTTGGGCCTAGACCCATCCTACAATTGGTATGGACCCCTTGCCCACCTAACAGGTGGTAGTAGGCCCTATACCCATGCTACAGTTGGTAGTAGACACCATACCATCCTGTTTGCAATAGTCTACCCCATATACATTCCAACATAACCTCGTTTTCTGTCGACGTTCCAACAAAACATTCCTTTAAGATTTTTAAAGCATAAACTAGTGTATATAATGTTGATTGGTGAAGCACTCTTATTCTATGTAATAATTTATAGTGCTTTTTATAATTTACTAAGAACAACTAATATTTCTCAAAACAAAACTACGAACCTTCAATAGGATGTAGCTGATCTGTAATATTTTAAGAGCATGGACAATAGTTGGTAAATTTAACGACGCATGTGGGACCTGAAAACAACAATTTTCATTAAAATTAAATTAAACCAGTCACGACTATTCTGCTATCTACGGCGATGGACGGGTACTATGAGACGTAAATTGGTACGTGAGGAAGAGTTAGTGCCTTCAAACAAATATAACTTGGAATATACCACATATGTACTAATTCATATGCAAAATATAGACTATAACCGTTAGGTCTTATATGTGCTGTCTTGTACGAAAGCATGTTGCTAGAACAGACATTCAATAAACTCAAAGCAGCACTGATCTCTTCACCTGTCCTTAGGTGCCCAAAGTTTTCTTAACCTTCCACATGGCCTCATCATAGCCCGTGCTACTTGGAACTTTTGTTCCGAGTAGCGAATCTTAAACAACATCAAACATTAACCTTCCACATTAGACAAAGATGCTGATGGTGTGGTCCTGGCTGCTGAGTTACTTCACACCGAGGGACAGAGATCACGCAATACCTTATGCAGCCTAACATTAACAAGGGTCACAGATGCTGGTGATGTGGTCCTGGCTGCTGAGTTACTTCACACTGAGGGACAGAGATCACGCAATACCTTATGCAGCCTAACATTAACAAGGGTCACCGATGCTGGTGATGTGGTCCTGGCTGCTGTGTTACTTCACACTGAGGGACAGAGATCACGCAATACCTTATGCAGCCTTTCATTAACAAGAGTCACAGATGCTAGTGATGTGGTCCTGGCTGTTGTGTTACTTCACACTGAGGGACAGAGATCACACAATACCTTATGCAGCCCAACATTACCAAGGGTCACAGATGCTGGTGATGTGGGCCTGGCAATTTTTATATATGCACTCTTTGTGACCCAGAGTTAATAATGAGGGCTATATGCCCATATATTGAAGGTCATTGCCTCTGTGATC